>WBNM01036160.1:18805-30897 GCA_013399055.1 Ramphastos sulfuratus | reverse complement strand
CCTGGAAGTTTTTGAGGTCAGGCTGCATCTAGTGTGAAGTACATCCCTGCCTATGGTGGGGGGTTTGGAACTGGATGATCTTGAGGTTCCTTCCAACCTTGACAATTCTGTGTTTTCCCCAAATAAATGACAGTATCTTCTGTGAAGAAGTGGCTAGCAGAGCAGTGAAGTACACTCAGCATATCTTGGGAATACTAAATCCATTATTGTCAGTTTGTTCTTTGGAGAATGGCTAATGAGAAAACAGTGCCCCAAGAACTTGGATCGTGCTTCACAAGACAGAGATTCAAATTGCTACAGCAGCAGTACTTGCCTTTTGACACCAAGCAAATGAAAAACAAATTTTAAATTAAAATTAAGTTCAGGGAATTTTACAAAGGATTCTGTAAAGTAAATTCCTCCTTGGTTATTTTCTGTGTATGGTAAGCAGTTTCTGCTCAAGATGGGTCAGTGAAACACAATTTCACTTAGGAACTTGAGAAACTGGGACACTCCTTAGGAATGACTGACAAAGTAACACCACAAAAAGTCAGAGAATCATAGAATGGTAAGGTTGGAAGGGACCTCAAGGATCATCCAGTTCCAACCCCCTGCCATAGGCAGGGACACCTTCCACTAGCACAGGTCACTCAAGGCCTCGTTCAACCTGACCTTGAACACCTCCANGAGGCCTATGAGGATGATTAGGGGACTGGAGCACTGCCTGCTGAGGGGAGGCTGGGGGACCTGGGACTGCTTAGTCTGGAGAAGAGAAGACTGAGAGGGGATTTAATCAATGTGTATAAATATCTAAGGGCTGAAGGGGACAGGCTCTGCTCACTTGCTCCCTGGGATAGGACAAGGAGCAATGGATGGAAGCTGCAGCACAGGAGGTTCCACCTCAACACAAGGGCAGAACTTCTTTACTGTAAGGGTCCCAGAGCACTGGCACAGGCTGCCCAGAGAGGTTGTGGAGTCTCCTTCTCTGGAGACTTCCAAGGCCTGTCTGGATGTGTTCCTGTGTGACCTGTCTGGTCCTGCTCTGGGGGAGGTGCTTGGACTTGATGATTTCTTTGGGTCCCTTCCAACCCCTAACATCCTGTGAGCCTTGAGGTTGCTTCCAACCCTGATGATTCTGTTTCTAAAATAGCCACTGGAGAGTTTGAAGCAGGAAATTCTGCAGGATTTGCAGGCTGAGGGTCAAAGGCCATTAGGAATGCAGCAGAAGGTTTTGAAGTGTAGATGGTTGAAAATTTTGGCTGAAGTTCAGCCCAAACATAATTTTTGGCAGTCTTATACCTCACTGTTTAAAAAAAAAAAATTCTAACCATGGGAATAAAGAAATTAATGAAGCTGAATTTAGTCACTATGTGGGAGCTTGTTGGTTATGAAGTGTTCCATCATGGGTGGTGGTTTACCCTTATTAAATGATCTCCTGGTTTCCTAAGGACTCTTTCTTAGGAGATGCACCCAGGATGAAAAATGCTGAGAGGAACAAAGCTCTGAGATGTGTTACTGGCAGTCTGAGCTGTTGAAGGGATGACCAAGTGCTGAATATACAGAGCAGATGGACAGTGTGCCAGAGATCAGACAACTACCTATCAGCTACTATTTTACTACAACAACAACAAGCTGGAGGAAAACTTTCTTTGATATTTTGATGAGCCAGGGAAGGTTTTTACAGCCATGCAAGCCATGTCCACAAGATGTGTTTTATCTATATACAGCATTTGTGCTTTCATAAGTGTTTATAATTGTCCTGTGCATGTGCTTAGAGATGCTGAGGTCTCCATATCCTACTGCTTCCCTTCAAATGGGAAGCTGTAGAGCCTGAAGTGCCCACAAGGTGCAGCTAAGTTTACTGTCCTGTTTCTACCAGTGCACAGAATCTTCTCCTTCATGTAAGGGCATATATACACTTTATGCTGACTGTCATAAACATGAAGTTTTCTGCCTTACATCATTCTCTACAAAAAGTGCAGTTGTATAGATTGTCCTTAACCGACACACTCTTGGCCAATATATTTCTTGACAAGTAGATCAGGGGCTGTATTGATTTCTCATCCCTGGAAACACAGCCCCCATGAGTCTAGTGATATCTAATCTGTGACCACAGCCTCTTCAGAAGGGATGTGAAGCCCTAGTGCTAGAATGACTTCATGACAGCCTCTGTGTCTGCAGAAGGCCAAGTGCAGTGTTTCCTGAGGGCAGCATTCAGGGCTTCCTGACCTGAAAGTGTGTTTGCCTCCTGTGTCAGGTGGATGAATCAGGTTGAGGCAGCAATCCCTGAAAAGCAGGAAATAAAGAAGTAGTGGTGGTCATTTTTCCCTTAGCAGTGGTGATTTATGAATGAATTTCCATGTCTCATATGTCACATAGTGACACTTGACTTGAGCCCTGAGTAATCTTGCTGCGTATCACAGGCTTGCCACTGGTATAATTTATGGAGTGAGAAAGCAGTGTGGGCCTTGTAGCCCTAAAAAATCTCACACTGCTAGTCCCATTAGAAGCTGATTTGCAGGTCAGAAGTTAATTATTTTCTGACCTGTGCAGTATAATTACCAGGCAATCCCAGAGAACCCAGAAGTGCTTTTCCTTTCAGAGATCTTGGCCAGTAAAACTTCTTTTGGTTACATTACTGTGTGAATACAAAATAAGCCAAAGCTGTTTTTACAGATGGTCTTGCCAGGACTTGTCAGATGCTGAGCATCATGCAGGTGTCTGAAACACTGCCTTAGCTTTTGGTTTTGTGAAGCCCATTGCTCCTGCCTTAACAGCCCTAAAGTGCTACAGAAAATAGAGCTTTTCTACTCTGTGCCTTCCCAGCAAATGAAAGAAACCATCTGTTTGTTTTGAGGTGAGCAAGCACCAGGTTGTGAGAGGTGCTTACAGAGAGGCAGAGCTGTTCACATCACCTTCTTTGCTGTTGTCATGGATTTAAAAAACAAAACAAAACAAAACAAATCAAAGAAAACCAAACCAACCAAACAGAAAACATACGAGAAAGTGGAAAAATAATGATTTTCATACTTCATTTGTCCTGTGAATTCAATAGAGTGTGTGTGGGAGACACCAACAAGTGGGACTCTTTGGATGAAAATTTTGACTGCAAACAGTAGACCTGGAAAGCAAATCAGGAGATGACAGCCAGTGATGCTGAATTGGCTCCTCAGTGTTCAAGTGTTTAAACACTGAAATGCTTTTTTATGTGCCTCAATTCATGCATAGGACCAAGTAGCATCATTTAACATCTGGATTCTTGTTTATTCTTATTTTTATTTTTTAATATAGTTTTTTTCTTTGTCAGTGGAAATATTTGTCAGACATTTAAAGGACAAAAAGAAACCCTTTAGGATCCCCCTTCTTTTAATGCATGAAGTCTGACCCTCTATCCACTTTACTGAACCCTAAAGGGAGATATGGAACTGTGCCTGTCGATGGTCTCAGTTTCCAGTGCAGCAGGAAGTGCTGACAGTGAAGCAGATTTTCACCTTGCTTTAGCAGAAGGAAGGCTTCTCACCCATCTGAGATGTCTTCAGGTTTGAAAGGTAGTGTATCACTGCAGACATCCCTCTGGAAGAGCACATTTCTTGCTTCAGTATCACAGTCCTCTGGAACTGGCCAGTGTAGTGAGTGCACTTGGAGGTTATTTTCCTGGTAAGGAGTGGCAGTTCTGGCTTCTCACTGCCATCCAAATCAGTCATCCCCTAGAGGGGCATTTTGAAAGATCTTTAGGCAGAAGATATTACTCAGCTGTGTTGTATTTCGTTGTTTGAAACTGTGGCTCAGTGGAGTTGCAGGAATTTACCTGAGCATCACTGACTTATCATAGAGTGGTAGGGTTGGAAGGGAACTCAAGGATCATCTAGTTCCAACCCCCTGTCATAGGCAGGGACACCTCCCACTAGTACAGGTCACTCAAGGCCTCATCCAACCTGGCCTTGAGCACCTCCAGGGAGGGAGCAGCCACAACCTCCCTGGGCAACCTGTTTCAGTGCTTCACCACCCTCACTGTAAAGAACTTCCTCCTAAAAAGGACTTGAGCTGCTTGTTTGGCCTTTCTGAAACCCCCAGATTTTACTGCTCTGTTTCAGGCAGAGCTAACATAGGGTTGGATTGCTAAAGGCACCTCTGCACTGGGCTTGCTCTTTCTGGAAATCCTGATGGAGGTGAAAGGTGTCATCTGAAAATCTCTGCTGGGTAGTGTTGAGATGCTTACCTCACCTAAAATCCTTGCCTCAGGTGCAGTATCTCATGCCTCAGGTAAGAGACAGAGAACAGAGTTTTTAACAGATTTGCTAAGCAGCTTGTTATTGCCTTGGGCTACGTATTTGCAGCTTGCTGAGTTAAACCCTATGACAGCTACAAGCCTTCTTTCATGCCATCTCTCAGTGTATTGTTTGCCTGGGGCTTGGGCAAAGCTTCCCCCACAGAGGAGCTGGGAAGTTTATTCAGTGTGCTCCATTTTCCATGTGTGATACTCTTGACTGGAAAGCTGAAGAAGTGTATTAGGCAGTGTAAACTACTAACTTGATTAGGGAAAGGGAGCTTGGCAGTCATCTTTAAGGACCTGTGTTCCTGGTTTCCACTAGGAGAGAGTTAACTTTCTTCCTAGTGGCTGTTTCAGTGCTGCGTTTTGGATTCAGAGTGGCAAAAGTGCTGCTAACACAGGGATGCTTTAGCAGTTGCCAAGTTGTGCTTACCCCAAGTGAAGGATTTTACAGTTCCCCATGCCCTGCCAGCCAGCAGGTGCACGAGAAGCTGGAGGGAGCACAACCAGGACAGCTGACCCCAAGCACCCAAAGGGATAAACTGGGGGCAGTTGTCTGGGAGGGGCCAGTGACTGCTCAGGGACTGGCTGGGCATTGGTTGTTAAAGCACAGCACCTGGTTTCTGCCAAAGCTGAGAGGAGGGAGTACTCCTCTTTGAAAACTTACACATGCTCTACTTGATTGTAGTTCTCAATGAGGCTCCTTCTCTAAGTGTCTGCTGCCATTAATGGATGGAATCTCTTGATTATCCTGAGATATTTATGACCTTCCTCTTACACAGTGAGTATTCCTAAAGGTGTATGTTGGGGAAGGACTCTGAATTTCCTCAGTTGCAATTCTTTTCAGCTTAGCTACACAATTGTATTTTCTACCAGGAGCTAAATTCTCTTTTCTCTTCAAAATATTGAAAAGACAGTGAGTTCTGCTGGCCCTTGAGGCAGACAGCTTTTGGTCTACAGGTCAGCTAAAGTGCAGCTGGTTACAAGTTTTGCAATGTTGCTGCCTTTGTCCTTGCCAGGCATGCAGTGAGTAAAAGCTGCAAAGCCTTAGAAAATTCCTGCTGAGCATCGGTGGTCTGCGTTTATCCAAAGAAATGGGAGCTTAAACCTCAGGATGCATTTTCTTTGGTAAAAATATCCTAGCTCTGATTTTTCTCCCAAACACTGGTACAACTCTTCATGGCAAAAAAACAAAACCAGAGTGCTCTCATGCATTTCCTTTGGGCAAGCCAGAGAAAAGCAACTGCAGCCCATTCCTGGTGTTGCATCGTGTCGGCATTTTCCTTTTGTGTAGCTTTCCCTCCCCATGAAAATAGTTCTCTATCAAGGCAATCGAACTGGACAAGAGTGATTTATGTAGGCTGTGCAGAGAGAAAAGGCTTTGTTAGGTTTCAGGGTGGATGTGGAACGCTGAGGGTGAGAAGCAGCTTGGCTGAGACTCGGGGAACCGCAATCCTCTCGTTAAATCTCCGCGCCCATGACCAGACGTGGCCTGGCTTTGCATTTGCTGCTTGATTACCGAAGCTATGAAGCTGTGGTCTGGAAACAAAAGGCAGTAAATCAAACCAGTGGGCATCTTTCAATGAGATGCCTGTGATGTATTCTCCTTTGGCTCATTATCTGTATGTGGCAGATGCTAAAACCTGTCCATGCACATTTCTCCTTGCATAGGGAAGCGCAAATGCAACTCAGGTATTTAACTCTTTATGTGTTATGATCTGGGTGACACTCCTGGCTAATGAGAGCAAATCTCTCCCTCTCCTCCCAGATAGGTAATCCATGGGAAAAGTAACCCCTTCAACTGGTGGAGAGTTTTATTTGAGAGCATTTATTTATGTTGTCCTTAAACCATCTTGGGCTATGGTACAGATACCAAAGCAGGAGCAATGCTGGTTTGAAGCAGTCCAATTTTATATTAGGGAGAAACAGAGCAGGTGTGTGTGGACTTCTGTGTGGGCAGAACCATAGGAGGTAATTCTGATGTTGCACTCTTTGTTTCCATATTATTTGAAGTAGAAGAACTCTGTCAAAAGGCCAGAACTTGGTTACTGAGTTAAGTTCTTGAAAGCTTTATTTTATTGATACTAACTATTCAAATGTGCATTTTTTCCCCTTGTTTTTGGTATTTGAGAGCTGGATGAATTGTATGTGAGGGAACAACCAAGATATTATAATATATATATGCATACACATGCATAAATCATAGAATCAACCAGGTAGGAAGCTCCAAGCTCATCCAGTCCAACCTATCACCCAGCCCTAGGCAATCAACCAGACCATGGCACTACAGGGCCTGGAGCACAGCCCTGTGAGGAGAGGCTGAGGGAGCTGGGGGTGTGCAGCCTGGAAAAGAGGAGGCTCAGGGCAGACCTCATTGCTGTCTACAGCTACCTGAAAGGAGGTTGTAGCCAGATGGGGTTGGGCTCTTCTTTCAGGCAACCAGCAACAGAATGAGGGGACACAGTCTCAAGCTGTGCCAGACGAGGGCTAGGCTGGATGTTAGGAGGAAGTTCTTGATAGAGAGAGTGATTGGCATTGGAATGGGCTGCCCAGGGAGGTGGTGGAGTGGTACCCCCAGAGGTGTTGAAGCAAAGCCTGGATGGGGCACTTAGTGCCATGGTCTGGTTGATTGGCTAGGGCTGAGTGCTAGGTTGGGCTGGATGAGCTTGGAGGTCTCTTCCCTTCCAACCTGGTTGATTCTATGATTACACTATCCTGGGAAGAGCAGGTCCATCCCAGGGGGATGGGCCTCTGTCCCTATGGATTTGTTAAGGGAGCCCTAGGATCCCTCAAACTACCATGCTGGGATAAAAAGTTGACACTAAGATTTCAACCACTTAAGGGATTCCACAGGGGAGCTGTCACACTGTCTTCATCCCATGAGCAAATAGTCTTCAGTCCCTGGAGATGGCCTGCTGCTCATTTAACTGGCCTTCCTGGAAAATCCCAATAATCCTGAAAAAAACCTCTCTTGCCAGTCTCAGCATTCCAGAAAGTCCCAAAATGTGGATGAGAACTTGAAAACTGTGCAGGAGCAAGCACATCTGGGTGACTTTGTTGTAGGAATGTGCCCAAGCAGCTGTTTAATCCAAATTAAGTAGAAATCTGTGAGAGCTTCTATGAGCTTATGGGAACTGAGGATTTCCAAGGACTCATAACTTGACTAAAGTTAGACAGGTCTCACTGGGAAGTGTAAGAGCCTCACCTCCCAACCCTCCTCTTGGATCTTCACTTGGAATTGCTGGGAACAGGTTGATGCCTATATAAATTATACAGAGGGATGCTCTTTTTAGCATTAGTAAAACTTTCTTCAGGAAGTGTGCACTATTTTGGGGTAAAGCCAAGGAGAAATCCAGTGTGGAAACTGCTGTAACAGCAGAAGGTGGACAAAGCAATTAAAGAAATGAAACAGGGTGTTAGGATGGGCTTCAGGCACTCTGAAGTACAGGCTCTGCTCCTGGCACTGGGTAATGTGATGCATTGCCTTGTAAATTCCAGTTAACATGACATCAGCTATCTAGAGGGGGTGTGTCTATGCTCCTATATAAAACTGAGACCTTGGGGACCTTGTCTGTTAAACACTTTGTTGGCCCAATAAAAAGGCTCACGTGGCAGTGCTGTGCAGTAGAAATCAATACAGCTGCACTTCCCTGGCCCTAGCAGAAGGAGGGAAAGCTCCAGGGACTGATTAAGCTCTCTTTGCTGAAAGAGCTGCTGCATTCTCAAACGTTTTCAATAACTGCCATGTCTCTACAGGTAGTTCTGCATTTAATTCAGGTTTTGTGAGAGGCTTGCTGTACACTAAGTAAGTGCATTTAGATTAGAAGTAGCTTATTCACTCTAAACATGCATCTTATTTCATGCATCTTCAGTCCTATGATCATTTTGTTGGTTCATTTATTTATTTTAAATTAGCATGATGAGCTGTCAGAGTGAATTAGCACTGGGCAGAATTTCTGGTGATGTTGTGAGTGTCTAAATTCAGTTATCCACTTACCCTCACAGTCTCAGAAATAGTAATTTGCTACGGAAGGTTTTAATAATGCAGATAATGTACATGCTGCTTGTCACTTGCCTTGACAAGATCAAAAGTGTTTTACCTGCTGTCCAAAGCCCTCACTGACATCATCTGATCAGTATTTCCCCTGGGGCTGAGGCTTTTAGGAAGGAGAATCTCAGCTGTCTCCCAGTTGTCTCTGAGAAAGCACAAGTGGATGTGGAATATGTTTGACAGATTACCAGATTTGGCCAAAGACTTTGATGGCAAATGGAGATTTTTAATAGGGACCAGCATTTCCTGCTCTTCAAACTTGTATTACCTTTGGATGCTGCTGTTAATGAGGAGTCAGTGAGGACTTGAGAAGTTTGGCTGTGATGGTGCATGGGTTTCTGCTCAGTGGTATATGTGCCAGGGATGATAGCCTGGATACTTTCTGCCAGCTCTTCTGATGTTGGGTGCAGGTGACATGTCACATCTGTCCCTAAGTACCCCTTAAGAACTCAAAGCTGAAAAACAGAGAGCCCAGCACAGAGCCACAAAAATGATTAAGGAAGTTGAACACCTTCCTTATGAGGAGAGCCTGAGGGAGCTGGGGCTGTGCTGCTTGGAGAGGAGGAGACTGAGAGGTGACCTCAGTACTGTTTATAAATGTGTAAGGGGTGAGTGCCAGGAGGATGGAGCCAGCCTCTTCTTGGTGATGCCCAGCGATGGGACAAGAGGCAATGGGTGGAAGCTGAGGCATAGAAGGTTCCATGTGAACCTGAGGAAGAATTTTTTTCACTGTGAGGGTGACAGAGCACTGGAACAGGCTGCCCAGGGAGTTTGTGGAGTCTCCATCTCTGGAGATATTCAAGAACCATCTGGATGTGTTCCAGTGTGATCTGCTCTGGGTGATCCTGCTCTGGCAGCAGGGGTTGGACCAGATGAGCTTTCAAGCTCCCTTCCAGTCCCTGACATTCCATCATTCTATGATTTCATGGAGGACCTAGCTGCTAATGCAACTGGAGCTGCCTCAGGGCCAGTGTGCATTTCTTTCCTGCTCCAAGAACCAAAGAGGGAATGAACATTCACCCCCACACTTACATTTCTAAGTGCTCTAGGATTTTCTGTGTATGTCTTCCTCACTGAGCAACTACATCCTTCCCTCCTAAGAAATGTAGAGAAAGAAAGTGTTGATTTGTGCTGCCCAGAAAATTACTGAAGTGCTACTTTGTGCATGTGATTTGGGTGATCCTCAATTACCAATCCCATAGGAGGAGTGGAAGGAGGCAGAAAAGGGAAACCTGCCTTGTTGGAGAGATGGGAGTTAATAATTAGCTTAATTCACAATCTGTAGCTCTTCAAAGGGGTTGCTAATAAGTGTTTGTCTTTTCTTTCCCTCCCACTCCTTTCCCCCAGGAGCTAATGAAAGACACAGACAACACTGATCACAGAAGCAAAATTGTAAAGGAGAGTGGAAATCCCCAGTGGGAACTCTTTAATCTGCCTCTGGAAAGGGCAATTTGTGTTAATAGGACAAAACTGTAACGTTTAATATTAATTATAGGGGTTTGGGGAGGAGCCTGTGAAGGGTGGAGGGAGAGAACAGACTGGAGGGAAGGGGAGATCCGAGTGCAGCCCTTTCTTGCTGCAGTAGGAAACAACAACCAGATGAGCCCTGGCTCTCAGGGGAAGTTTATGTGGACCTCATACCGTTGAATTAGGGTTGCAGAGGAGCTTCATGTGACACAGACAAACCCAGTTTCTCTGTACTCCCAATGGGGTTGTTGGAGAATGTTGAGTTCAGATGGCAAATAGGGTGAGTAAAGGGTGGAGAAAAGTGTATAGATTGGATTTCATGGCATGGAATCATAGAATGGTAAGGTTGGAAGTGACCTCAAAGATCATCCAGTTCCAACCCCCTGCCATAGGCAGGGACACCTCCCACTAGCACAGGTCACTCAAGGCCTCCTCCAACCTGGCCTTGAACACCTCCAGGGAGGGAGCAGCCACTGAGCAACCTGTGCCAGTGTCTCACCACCCTCACTGCAAAGAACTTCTTCCTAACACCCAGTTTCAATCTTCCCTCTACCACTTCAAACCCATTACCCCTTGTCCTGTCATTGCAACACCTTGTCAATAGTCCCTCCCCAGCCTTCCTGTAGGCCCCTTTCATATCCTGGAAGGCAACTCTAAGGTCTCCTGGAAGCCTTTTCTTCTCCAGGCTGCAGAGGCCCAACTCTCTCAGCCTGTCCTCACAGCAGAGCTGCTGCAGCCCTCTCAGCATCTTTGTGGCCTCCTCTGGACCCACTCCAACATTTCAATGTCCTTCCTGTTATGAGGGCTCCAGAACTGCACACAGGACTCCAGATGGGGTCTGACGAGAGCAGAGTAAAGGGGCACAATCCCCTCCCTTGCCCTGCTGCCCACACTGCTCTTGCTGCAGCTCAGGACTCTGTTGCTGTCTGGGCTGTGTGTGCACACTGCAGGCAAATCCTCATTTCCATGGGCTCTGGAGTGTCTCAACATGTACAACCTTAGAACATTGGAAACCATGCAGTAAATCCAGCTCTAGCTTAGGCTTTTGTCTCAATCAGGTGCCAGTGATGGCTGCTGTGGCAGGGGTCTATGAAGAGGGTAAACAATTCGAGGTACTGCCTGAAATCACCTGCAGGATTTCTGGAGGATCATGTGTGACAAGCTGAAGGGTATAAGGCAGAAATCCCAGTGCTCCCAGTGCTCAAAGGGATGCCTGCTGTAGTTCCTTGGCCCCTTTTTGTTTGCTGGTTCCCTCTGCTTACTTCTGCTTTTCATGTACTTCAGGAAGCTCTGACTTGGGAGGCATCAATTTGCAGCTACTGCTGCTTCTCTGGCCATGTTGATTCTTTGTCCAAGTGCTTTGTCTGTTTGAGTGCTTCCAAAAATCCTAATTGTATTTAGGCCTAATTCCCATACAAACACATTAGGGTGGATTTAGTTGCTATCAGCCATTGAAGCCTTTGCATGGCAGTTGAGAATTATCTCAGGTGATCGTCAAGATGTGGCATTCAGTTACTATGCCAAAATGAACACACAGCAGCTCTGGAGGAGAAAAGGCAGGTGGGTTAGCTGGCTTGTCCAAAGACCAAACACCCAGGGGACCTGACATTGCACATTGACTGCTCCCAGGTGCTCAAACAGTAGAGAACAAAACTGGTGTGCATTGTGAAGCTTTAGTCTACATGGCTGCAGCTGTGCTGCACCTCCTTCTGAGTGGAACCAGCCTTGTGTAGCACAGTACTACCTCAGGCTGTCAGTGAGCTCTTTGGTGGCCTTAGCTGAACATCTTGGAAGTGCCTACTTGCTAACACTGATGTCTTTCAAGTTCTGATCTGAAAATGGGGCACTGAGATGGGAAAAGACTCTGATGCAACATATTCAACAAACCTGGAGCTTCTCCTTTGAGTTTGGATCCCTTGGTGGGATCAGATTATGGCAGCTCTGGAAAGCTTGTTTCTGCTGCAGGGCAAACATACTCTTTGATCTAGCTTATCTCAGAAGAAATTCCTTTTCATTTAGTAATCTATCACAGCACAGATGTTAAAGAGACCTATNCCAGCCCTCTGAGCATCTGAATTGAGCTGGCCAAGGCCATTGTGGGCACAGAGCAAAGGGGGAGGAATATATTTGAGTGTAGCAATGACTTGTGTTGTGCTTATCTCTTGCATGCTGGCATTAATGCAGCCCTATGAGTTTCAGCTTTTGCTGCTTCTCATGTGAAGGCTGCTTTAAGTTGTGTGTTGTGTTTCCTCCCTGCCCCCCCCCCCCCCCCCCCCCGCCGTCCTCCCCCCTCTTTTCTTTTTCTTTTTCTTCTGTTGTCACTAC
>WBNM01036160.1:662-18544 GCA_013399055.1 Ramphastos sulfuratus | reverse complement strand
CCCCCCCCCCCCCCTTTTTTTTTTTCTCTCTATACTGTGATAAAAAGATGATTGGAGATTTAATTTCCAGAAAGGGACACCCAGGCAGGCAGAAGGATGCCAGCTGTTGGGTAGATTAATGTGGGAAGGTTTCCTATCAGACATTTAGAGTCTCTGTTACAGATAAGCAATTTTTTTCATATATATATATATATAAAAAAAAAATACCCAACATACAAATGCTCCTTTGCTGATGAAGCATCTTGATGATGCTCCATTATAGGCAGGATGAACAGGAGCTGGATTTCATCTGACCTTTAAATTACCCCAATTTTATCAGTTCCATTTTATCAGCAGCTCTGTAGAGAATCAGCCTCCACTTGGAATTAACAGATTCCTTCATTACAGGAATCTAACACAAGCCTGTGAATGGCCCAGCCAGAGTGTGTTTTTCCAGAGGAGATCACATCTGGAGCAGAGGAGTACAATGACACCTGGGAAGGGTGCTCAGGAGGGTTGATTTTGCCCATTTTTACCTACATTCCTTGCAGAAGGAAGAGCATCACAGGCAAAGAGTGACAGTGGCATACAATCCTAATTCTTTCTTCTTGCCATGCTTCAGACCTGTGGGGGCAGGAGATGGATTATCTCCTTAGCACCCAAGAATGAAAGGAAATGATTTCCTGAATTCTGGAGAGATGGATTATCTCCTTAGCACCCAAGAATGAAAGGAAATGATTTCCTGAATTCTGGAGATAGAAATCAAATAACTAGACCTGTGAAGAAAATGGACCTGAGGATTGATAGGGAATGATACTGAAGGTTTTTGCTGTGTGTGGTGCTGAGTGTTGCCTGACATCTGTTGCCTTCCCCCCCCCCACCCCCAGGCTGAATTTCAGTAAAGGTGGTCAGATATGGGAGGAAGGGCAAGCAGCCAAGTGTAGCCCTTGCAGTGCAGTGCTTTCCTGGAGAGGAGCATGGGGTGTGCAGGAGCTCTCTTCCTCTCAAGCTTTGACCTACCTCGTGTTGACACCATTTCTGGGGTGGAGACAGACCCCAGGAGACATTGTGGCTTTGCTGCTGCCCTCATACAGCAGATCAAATCCAATCCATCGTGGTAAATGCAATTTTAATTTCACAGAGATTGTGTTCAGAGGATAAAATGATGCAGAGGAGTTCACAAGGATCAAACCTGCTTGCCTGGCCATAGAGGAGCTGAGGATACATCCTGTGCTTGTGCTGCTGTTAGAGTTCAGTGATCTGATAAGGGACAGCTCTTGGGACCTGTGTGTTACAAAAAGGATGTGAGAGGCTGGCATGGGTTTCCAGCAGAGAGTTTCTTCATATTTAGCTGAGTGCTTTTCCTGTCTAACTTTGTACTGAGTGATTAATTACTGGTGTGTGCATGGAAAGATGGCTTTTGTTGTCTAGACTGCTTTGTCATTTCTGTTCCTGGCAGCCTCATCTGTGTACAAGTTCAACTATTTTCTGTTGTTGTTCCATTGGAAAACCCCAGAGTGAATTGTGGCCATAGCTCCACGTGTTTCCTTTCACAGTCCCTTTCAGCTTGATCTCTGCATTTAGATAGCAAAATGTCACCTCCCTGCTTGTCAGTCCAGACTTGCATCACCTTAAGGCTGCTTTAAGCAATGCTACCCCTGCATTTGGTGGGGATGATAGAGTTTTATATCAGAGAAATCTCCCGTTGATAGTAGTTAATCTCCTTGTTTAAGAGAAAATAGACCTATTTCATCTTCTAATTTAATGATAAATTGCAGTGATTCATCAGGGAAGGAGGGTTTATTATTAGAGAGGATAATAAATGAGTTGCAGAGAGATAGGAGAAAATAGTTTTGTCAAATAAGGGGCTTAGGGGGAAAAATGCCAAGGGTGAAGCCAGAGCTGAAATCTTCAGAATCGTTATCTCTCTGTACTTCACACAAGGACCTTTTCTCCTTCTCTCAGGCTTACTGCTTTAGGTTAGAGTTATACTATAAATGATCTAAGAGGAGAAATACCTGGGGATCCCCTGGGTGCTCTTCAGGTCAGGGGACATTTGTCCAGGTCCTGAACGAGCACAAAAATATTCTGAGGGAGGGCAACTGAAACCATCCCTGAATTTGGGCTGCATGTATGTAACTTCCAAGCTGGAAAATGCAAGATTATTTTTCATATGGAAAATGGAATCCAGAATTCCAGAGTCTGGTACCCACTTTGTAGAGACAATGCAGGCAAAGTCACCTATGTAGTGATTTCCCTCCAGTACCTTGAAGTGAGATTCCTCTTAGACTGAGGTTAATGGCAGCTTGTCAAGCAGAACTTCTGTACCTGCAAATGCTGATTAAATTTGATGGGGAGAAAAATTGAGGAAGAGATTTTCACAAAGTCACTGACAAAGTCCATATTGCTAGGAAAGTTTGCTTGGGAGGAAAGATGTCTCCAAACTGAAGGGGAAAAAAAAAAAGAATCTACAGTTCCTTTTTTTCTGTCAGGGCTTGTGTTGAAGGAGGGGGGAAAAAAAAAAGAAGAATGCCAAGTTTGCTTGAGAGGAAAGATGTCTCCAAATTGAAGGGGGAAAAAAATAAAAAGAATCTACACTTGCCTTTTTCTGGCAGGGCTTGTGTTGGAGAAGGGACAGGCAGAAGCTGTTCACCTTTTGAGGATGTGTACCCCTTCCAGTCCTTTGCTGATGCTGAGGTAGAACGTTTTTCCTGTATGCCACTTGAAAGACTTAATTTGTCAGATAAATGAGGTGCTTTTGTTTCTGTGAACGCAAAAGCTAAGTCGTTATAAAGGTTTGTATGCAGTGTTTCTCCTGTTTGGGTCATCAGCTAAATTGGTTTCTCGGCACTCAGCTGCTTTCCAAGCCACAGAGCTGGTTCTGACCAGGTAGTAGCCCAGGGTTTCTGCCTGACACACTTGTGAACTGATGAGGAATCCTTCTGGTGCTAGTTAACAAAGAGTTATTAATCACGCTTGCTTTCCATCTCCTCTGACAGAAGGGAAAGGTCGGGAGGTGCTGCACTCTGCAGCTCTTTCCCTCCAAGGAAAAGAGAAGATGGGTCAGGGAGAGGCATCAGCTGCTGCGGCCGGGGAGAGACACCGAAGTATGTGATGCTATTTAAGGAAACAGATTAGAAGAGGGGAGGGAGAGGGAAAATCCCTCTATTAACGAAGTCATTAGCGCTGGCAAAAGTCAAACCAAATTGCTCTTCAGAAAAGCACTGTCTAGCTGAATTTATTATTGTCTGTAATTAGGGCCAAACCAGGGTGGAGCATTGTACAAGCAGGGGCTGAGAGAAAAAGTGGCCTGTTCAAAGCCTAATTACTCAAGTTGAGAAGTGACATTTGCATCGAGGAGGGAGTGAGATCACAATGCTGTTACCTCACCTAAAGAGCCTGTGCTTTGCTTGCGGGCTGCCTGTAGATCAGAAACAGTGGGAGGGAGGAGAATGTTTAATGGGATTTGAGTATGACAGATGAGAAGTAGGATACCTGGATTTATGTGCTGACACTAAGATTATATCTGGACCTACCCTGGCAAGGTGCATATACATCTTCATCGAGTCATATGGACTTAGCAGCAGCACTAACTCTGGGAACAATTTACAGGCTGCCAGAGGTCAAAGTTGGACATCCCCAGTGGAAAAAAAAGAAAGAACTTTGTGTGGAAGTGATCCCAAGCCTCAGCTGCAGGTACTTTTACCATCACATCGCTTTCCGAGGAGGCTCTTTCCTGTTGAACTTCAGCTGGGTTCTGAGTGCCCTGTGGTGCCTGGCCTGGTACAGGGAGGCAAGGAGCTGGCCTCAAGTTGCACCAAGGGAAGCTTAGGTTGGATATTAGGAAGAATTTCTTAGCTGAAAGGGTTATCAGGTGTTGGAAGGGTTTGCCCAGGGAGGTGGTGGAATCCCCATCCCTGGATGTACTTAAGAGCCCTGTAGATGTAGTACTTAGGGATAAGGTTTAGTCAAGGACTTGTCAGTGTTATGCTAATGATTAGATTTGATAATCTTAAAGGTCTTTTCCAATCTAGGCAATTCTGTGACTCAATGAGAACAACAGAATCTCCCATAGCAGGGAACATGCGTTTGGGCTTCATCTGCCCAAGCTGAGGATTTCTGGCTGATCTGCCAGCGCAGTTGTCCTTTGCAGAAGGGAGAAAGATTTCCCCAGGGAGATCTGCGATTTAATCGAGTGCCCAGGAGAGTCTCTGAAGACTGCGCTAGTTGCAAAAGCTTTTGTCTCTGCCTCTTCAAACACAGCCGCCTGCAGGGTTTTCTTTGAAAGAGGCTTTTGGTTTGTCTCTTTCAAGTGGCAGGAGTTGTGTGTTTGAGCCGCAGGTGGGCAGCTTGGAGTCGGAGCGGAGCCTGTTTGGAGGGGCTGAGTGATTTGGATCTCCCTGTGTAGAGAGGGGAAACATCAGAGACGTTTGAGCTTCATCTGTGCCAGGATGCGGCCCCAGCTCCGAAAGCACAGTGCATATTTGAACTGATTATTGTCAAAGAAGCATAATCTTCACTGTGGAGATCCACAGCTGGCTTCAAAAGTGTGGGTTGTTTTTTTTTTTTTTTTTTTGAATGCAGGTTATTGATCCCAGTATAATCAGCTTTGTTTAAGACGTCTTCAGTTTAGCAGTGTCTGTTTAATATTTATTTAAACCAAATAAGGTGATAAAAGCTTAAGCTGGTATCATTCCTCTTCTACACCTCCCATCAGTGTGCAATTGTTCTCTTCATCTCAAAAATGTACCTCATAGTGTCCTGTGAAACTTTCTAACCATCTCTTTCTTTCTTTCTTTCTTCTTTTTCCTTTACTTCCTTTATTCCTAACTTTGCAGAGCCTCAGCCCAATGGCTAGCTGTGGGTATGGCAGTTTGAAAGCTCTGCAAGCTCTCCCTGGCCTGTTTGAACACCAATGACTGTCTTGAGACTGGTTTGGAATCTCCAAAGCTGTGTTGTTTTCTGTTTCTCTGCTGATCCTACAGTAGCAGCGAGAGGTCCAGCTATGAAACTCTTATTTCCATCAGTATCAGAAGTGGATGATTGTGGGAGCTTTGCAGCTCAGCAGCTGTTAGACCAGGCACAATACCTCTGTCTCGATGGGACTTCATTCCTCTGAACTTTTCCAGCTGCTTTCTGAACCCTGGCAGGCATTTGACATTCTGAATCTCCTCTGGCAAGCAGTTTCATAGCTTAACAATGTGCAATGTGGAGGTTTTCCTCTGGTTTGCTTTGAACCTGCCATTTCCTAGTCCATATGATACCACTTTGTACACCAGGAGAGATGGTGAACAATTTTCTTTGTGCTGATCAGCATTACAAATGTCACATTTAGCTCTTTTCTGCTCTTCTGAGGACAGAGACAACACAAGCAGTGCTGTATGGGCTGGGTGGGAGATATCTTCTCTTATGTTTCCTTTTCCTTTTGGGCCAGCTCACCAGGAGGCAGCTGATCTCTGAGCTGCAGAGAACCTGTGTGACAGTAACTGGCCCTGGTGGAGTAGTCAGAAGGAATAGGGTAACTTCTATCCAAATGTCACATTGATCTGCATGGAGGGGAGGGAAAGAGATGTCACTGCTCAGCAGGATGAACAGAGTTCTCTCCCAGCCCGTTAAAGCTCAGTGTCCCATGAAGTGCCAGACACAGGTACTCACTCATTCCATCACTCATGCCTAGAAAGGACCAAAGTCCTCATGCTGCTCTCCCTGCTAATGTGACCTGATTTGACAGCAGCACTAAGGTGTGGGGGCCTTTATGGCTATGTGGATAATCTAAATATCCACAAGGCCACTCCATTAGCTGTGTGCTTTCCACTTGCACAGCTCCTCTTGCTGTCACAGCCCAATGTCTTCCACAGAACATCCCAGCAGCATCTGACACAGCCCTCTGCATTACTCACATCCTTCAGAGGGGCTCTGGAGGGACCTGCAGCCTGTGGCTAAGACAGTGACTGGTGCTGCTGGAGGTGTAGCAGAGTTTGGTTGAGGTTGTCTGTTTCTCAAAATACTTTTCCAGAGGTGGNCTGTTCCAGTGCTCAGTCACCCTCACAGTGAAAAAAATTCTTCCTCAGGTTCACATGAAACCTCCCATGCCTCAACTTCCATCCATTACCCTTTCTCCTGTCACTGGTCATCACAGAGAAGAGGCTGGCTCCATCCTCCTGGCACTCACCCCTTACATATTTATAAACATGAATGAGGTCACCTCTCAGTCTCCTCCGCTCCAAGCAGCACAGCCTCAGCTCCCTCAGGCTCTCCTCATAAGGAAGATGTTCAACTTCCTTCATAATTTTTGTGGCTCTGTGCTGGACTCTCTGAAGCATCTCCTGTCCTTCTTGAGCTGGGGGGCCCAGAACTGGACACAATACTCCAGACAAGGCCTCACCAGGGCAGAGTAGAGGGAAAGAAGAACCTCCCTTGACCTACTAACCACAGCCCTTCTAATACACCTCAGAATGGCATTGGCCTTCCTGGCCACCAGAGCACACTGCTGGCTCGTGGCCATCCTTCCATCCACCAGGACTCCCAAGTCCTCCTCCCCTTCAGTGCTCTCCAGCAGGTCAGAGATATGCCCTATGCTTGTGCCTTCTACTTCACTTCTTCAGGAGCCATTAAGCCTCCCAGAGCCCAGCCTGGTAGCTGAAGAATGCCTTTGACAGCTCCACATGATGAAGGTGCTCCTCATACTGGTAAAGGAGGATTAGAGTGGCAGGTATCAATTTCAACAGAGATGTTGGTATGCAGCTGGGCTGCCTCAGTGCTACTGAAACACCAGATTTTCTCAGCAGGTAAACACTAGAATTTGTGCAAAATTCTGCTGAAGAGAGCAGCACAAGCTTCAAAGTGATTGACAACCCCCCTGCTGAACCAGGCAGTATGTGTAACAGGGAAATAAAGGGTTTGTAAACCTCGTTGCTCCTTCTAGTGAAGTTGGCTTCCTGGTCTTGCATCCACCGAGCCTGACTGTGTGAAGCACCACATATGGCTCAGTGCTGCTGCTATCAGTGCCTGGAGACACTGACCTAGGTACATGGAAGTGGATTTAGATGAAGCTGCTCTGTCTGTTGAGCTCAGATGTGGATTGAAAGTGCTTTGGATATGGCCTTTAAGTAGGACTGGTAAGAAAGTGAGTGGCTTACAGAGGTTTGTCTTGTGTACCTCCTTGCAGTCTTCTCCTGAGCTCATGGCTCTGAACTCCCATGTTTGAAGGCATGCTTTCTCCACCCTGATGGAGAGTACATTCATGTCATCTCAGCACCTACACACACTTGTAAAGCATTTGTGGTGCTGTCTGCTCTTCATCATGAAGGATCTACAGTGTTTGATTTCACAATGAAGTCTTGGCAAGTGAACTGAGGAAGCTCTGGTTTGAGTCTGCTGCCCTGTTGTATACCTGTATATAGCTTAGGGGTTCATACTGTCCCTCAAAACTCCCAAACAGAGATGTAAGGTGTTCATTGGTGTTCTCACTGGCATGTTCTGGTTTTGTCCACTACAAAAGATTCTTCACCAAAGATTTGATGCTGCCTCTGGCACTGCCAGCACTGGCATCTAGCTTATTTCCCTGTCCTAGTTGTATATGTAAAGTCCTGGCTTGACTACAGATGCTTCCTCTTGCTCCTTCCTCTTTCATTTGGAGGAAAAGAGGTCACATTTGAGCCAGAGCCATTTGGTAGACCAGAAGGGCTCTGGAGAAGATGCTGTTAATGTGCAGGCTGTGGATGAATCAGCACCATGCAGTGCCATACTTTGCCCTTTTTCCAGTTGTTTACTGAGATTGAATTGTGCATTCGAGGCTCAGTCCTGCACTGAAAGGGCACAGCTGTTTCATCCTCTGCTGTCCTCCTAGGTGGTGTGGATGCTGCACACCTTCCCCTGTGGTGCTGTTTCTCTGGGTGTGCCTGTGCTGCAGCATGGACAGTTTCAAATTCACTCACTTGGCTCTTGGTAGCTGCCAGACATTTTGCAGCAGTTTGGTGCTAGTGTCCATGTTGCTTCATTAGCAGAACTGCTGGGTGCCAGCCTGTGTTATGGTGTCTTTTGGAGTGCTCTTGCCCTGTGGCAGCTGGTGGGACTGCAGTGTAGGCTTGCTGGCTGCTAGGACACAAACCTTGTGGTAGGTAATGTTGTGTAGGTGTTACCTGAGCTCTTGGGCATCTCTATGGCAGCAGCAGTGGTAGCAATGAAGACCTGTCAAACAGTATGACTATGTGTACCAAGGGCTTTTCAGAGTTCCCTTGCACATGTTTAACAGTCCTTTCTCAGCCCTCGTATGGGTTTAACACTCTGGTGTGCAGAATAGAAAAGGTCATCCCTGCAGCTTGGCAGTTGCCATTGTGCCACATTCAAAGGGACTTCTGTGGCACAACCTCTGTGCTAACCAGGTGGTGCTGGGATGGAGAAAGTCTCTTGCTTTGCACATCCTTGGTTCCTCTAGAGGCCTGAGAGATGGGAACTCTTCCCTAGTGCATGGATGTTAGTCCAGCACTTTGAGCTTGCAGGTCAGCCCTTTTCTTTCTTAGGATGTCTCATAGCTCAGTGAAAGTACAAGCAAGGAAAAGCTTTCTGTCTCAGCTATTTGCTGTTAAGAGGACTCTGTGAGATCTGGCTTGCATGGTGATGGATGCCTCTTTCTCTCTGGAGATGCATCTGTGCTGCAGTTAGTGCTGGGCAGGGTAGATTGCTGCATTGTGGAACTCACCTGGTGCTTCGCAGAGACACTGCTGCAGGGGTTGGGTGCCACACTAGCTCAGATATCCCTTTGTGTGGTCCTAGAAGAATCCTGCAACTGCCTCCAGTCTCCTACTGTCCCTCCTCTCCATCCTTGATTTAACACACAACTCCTTCTACTTCTAATCAATTTGCTCTCTGAAGTCATATCTCTCTGCAGCACTGAGCTGTTTCCAGAGATGCTCTAAGAGTATGATGAGGGGGAAGGGAGAGCAATATTTTTTTTTATTGATAGTAGCTATCTTTAACACTACAAATATCCCAGCCTCTGGGAATGTGCCTAGGCTGATGGAAGGATGGTTTATGTTGGTCCAGTTCCTATGCAGTGCTTGAGAACTGGCAGGAGACTAATGCAGAAAACAGCTTTTTTCTCTGGGAAAGGAGAGCATGACTCTCTGCTTTCTCATATTTCCTCCAGGGCAAAATGAGTTTAAAAACTGATTTATATAAAAAGAAAGGAAGAAGAAGAAAAAAGGACCAGTGCAATACAAGCAAGGCTAAAGTCCTCACATTGACATGGTCACACAAATTAGTGGGGCAGAGGACAGAAGAAATGGAGTGCTGAACTTCTGTGGAGCTGAAATTCTATCAGGCAACTGTAATTTTTTGCTCTTGCACTAGTTTAGCCAAGCATCCAGAGAGGACATGTCACAGTAGTCAAGGGGTTTGTTCACCCTCTGGAAAGCTGAGGCTTTGCAGCTCAGAACAGCAAAGCAGAAATGAGAGAGAATGAACCAACACCTGGAGCTTCGCTGCTGCTGTGCAGCCACCATGCAGAGGAATCCCAAGGGACAGAGAAGGACAGCAGGAAATTCATAGCAATGATGTGATGCTGCAGAGGAGGAGAAGCTGGTTGAGTTCTGAATGGTTTGGATTTCTGTGTCATCAGATGTGTCTCATCTTGAGTACTGCATTCAGTTTTGGGCTCTCCAGTTTAAGAGGAACAGGGATCTGCTTGAGAGAGTCCAGCAGAGGGCTGTGAGGATGATGAGGGGACTGGAGCACTGCCTGGTGAGGAGAGGCTGAGGGACCTGGGGCTGCTTAGTCTGGAGAAGACTGAGAGGGCATTTAATAAATGTTTTAAAATATCTGAGGACTGGGGGTCAGGAGAGGGGGAGACAGGCTCTGCTCACTTGCTCCCTGGGATAGGACAAGGAGCAATGGATGGAAGCTGCAGCACAGGAGGTTCCACCTCAACACAAGGGGGAACTTCTTTACTGTAAGGGTCACAGAGCACTGGCACAGGCTGCCCAGAGAGGTTGTGGAGTCTCCTTCTCTGGAGCCTTTCAAGGCCTGTCTGGATGTGTTCCTGTGTGACCTGAGCTAGATTGTCTGGTCCTGCTGTGGCAGGGGGGTTGGACTGGATGGTCTCTTCGGGTCTCTTCCAAAGCCTAACATCCTGTGAGCCTGTCATCTATGATCCTGTGATCTGCTTTGGTTGCCAGAGACAGCACTCTGAGTTTGCAACTTCTGTCAAATCTTGTGTGACAGTTGCCACTTTCTAATTAAGTTCCTTCTGAAGCTCATCAGAGACTAACAAACACAGATTCTCTTCACTGTCCATTCACATATGAGCCTTTACCTTACACTGATGGGACTTCAACACTGCCTTTTGTGGAAGGGGGGAGATTTATATGGAACAAAAGCAGCATCAAATCATGACAAGCTAAAAACAAATTTAGTCCTTAACATTTGTAGATGTAGCATATTTTTAATTTTTATTTAAACTGCAATGAAGGTACAAAACCATTACAATATGCCTGTAAGTGTAATACAGATCCAGAGATTGTTTACAGCCTGCTCCCTTTGACCTGGCCTTGTGCTCACTCTTTCTCTGAGGGGCCATTGAAAGTCCATGGCACCACTAATGAATCTGCACTGGAAGAAACTCAGACTAAATGATCTGGACTGCTATGAAGGTGAAAGAAATTGAGCATTTCAGATGTCTTTCTGCTAGCAATGGGAAAAAAAAAAAAAACCCAAGGCTTGTTTTGGTGCATGCTTGCGGATGCTGTTTGATAGCACAATGTATTTAGATGAGTTTTTGATGTTATTCTTGTTTGTGAATGTTTTGTTTGTTTGTTATTTTCTTTTGTATTTTTTGTTTCTCTTTTTTTCTCGTCCCCTTCTCCCCCTCTCTCTCTCTCTCTCTTTCTCTCCCCCTTCTCCCCTCTCCCTCTCTCTCTCTCTCTCTCTCTCTTTCTCTCCCCCTTCTCCCCTCTCCCTCTCTCTCTCTCTCCCCCTTCTCCCCTCTCCCTCTCTCTCTCTCTCCCCCTTCTCCCCTCTCCCTCTCTCTTTCTCTCTCTCTTTCTCTCCCCCTTCTCCCTCTCTCTCCTTTTGCCTTGAACCTTTAATTCCAGACACAGATGCTAAAAGCTCCTTCCCCACTCTACTGCAGTGGAAGCAAATCATTAATGGACTCATTAATAATCTCCAGCCGGACACTACCCAGGGAGATGTGTGTGCTCTGAGCGAACACAGCTGTGGCTACCTCTGCCAAGTGGACATCTATTATTTTCTCACCTCAGCTGCAGAAATGGTTCCCCTGACAGAGGCACTTTGCTAATCCCACAATACCCAGAGACTGCTGAATATTCATTATGTCCCACTGCCCAAAGTGCTTTGCCAGCATGTGGTGTTGGAACCAAGATGTTTTATTACCTCTTGCCTTTTGTTTTCCTCGGAGAATGTGGAGTGGCTATCATCAGTTAACTTTCTCATCTGAGCTCCTTTGCTTGTGCTTTGCTTTGAGTAGGAGAAGAAGGAAAAGCTCTGGTTTAGTTCTAGTGCTTTGGTTCCAAGAAAAACTGATTTAGTTCTAGTGCTTTGGTTGCACGAAAAGCTCCGATTTAGTTCTGGTGCTTTGGTTCCACAAAAGTGAAATTTTCAGCCCTGTTAGTCTGCTGGAAGGCTGATTAAAGAAGACAAGCTTTTGAGCTTTGTTTCAAACAAGAGGTGGTGGTAATAACTGTAATCTTCTGCTTTATGTTTCCCCGGGTGAAGGAGGGAACTCCATTTGCCTTTCTGTCACAGTGAAAATGAGGGATGTAGGTGGCCTGCATTCAAACAGCAGAAGCCACAGAAGCCTCTTATCTCTCAAAACCTTTAATGACCATTTTGTGTTACTTACTGAGACTTAAAATTAGCCCACACTGCTTTCTGGACTTCTAGCCTGATTCAGGGTGAGCAGCAGAAGGAAACTTAAACCATAACCCTACAGAGAAGTCTTACAAACACCATCTTCCAGCTAAAGTGACTATCAATTCCCTGGTACTTCCCAAACCATCATGTTAGTTACTGGTGTAAGAACATCAAAGCATCTACAAAGAGAGTCTGCAGGTCTGCCCATGCAGAGGGTTGTCTGTGGTCAGCAGTGAATAATAAACAAAAGAAGCAGCACATGATACCTGGTGAGCTTTCCTCTCTTCTGTAGAGGCAAAGGTCAAACTCTTGTGGCCAAACAGCTCTGTGGCTATCAAGGCTTATGGAAATTTGCAGAATTCCACTTTTGACAAAATCCCTTTCAAATCCTTTCATTCACTGTCATTGTAAGAAAGAAAATATTAAGACTTGAAATACATCTTTGATCACTGTGTAATTACTGGAGAATTTATCTTCATGGTTATAGAAGATTTTTTTAAAAGTACTTTTTTCCTGTGGATTGAGAGACTTAAGTTCAATCCTTTCCTCTGGCTAAACATGTTCAAACCTGCTTTCATTGTTTCATGGAAGACTTCTCTACCAACAAGGTTTTAGGCAGGGTTTTATAGAATCATAGAATGGTAAGGTTGGAAGAGACCTCAAGGATCATCCAGTTCCAACCCCCTGCCATAGGCAGGGACACCTCCCACTAGCACAGGTCACTCAAGGCCTCATCCAACCTGGCCTTGAACACCTCCAGGGAGGGAGCAGCCACAACCTCTCTGGGCAGCCTGTGCCAGTGTCTCACCACCCTCACTGCAAACAACTTCCTCCTAACATCCAGACTAAATCTCCCCTCTGCCAGTTCAAACCCATTGCCCCTTGTCCTGGCATTGCAAGATCCTATAAACAGTCCCTCCTCAGCCTTTCTGTAGGCCCCCTTCAGACACTGGAAGGCTACTCTAAGGTCTATAAGGTTTTGGGGTCTGTGTGTGACTGAAGGCAAGAACTACTGCTTCAGTAGTTGCAGTTCATGGCCAATCTTTATTCAGCAAGGGCAAGAGCAGGTCCCTGCTCTGTGTAGGGCAGTGCTTTGTATTCTGAGCAGCCCACATACCACATCTGGTGAGCAAGAGCCCTGGGGAATCTGTGGCTTGTTTGGTGGTTCTGGAGAAAGGTGAATTCAAATCCCATTAGGTAGAAGTAGAAACTGAACCCCAGCCCTTTGGCTGCAACCTAAGACATGAAAGAAACCAATGTTGGGGGGTTATTGTCTGATGTATGGAGCTTCGACGCCTGCATAAACCATGTGGCACGAGTCACTGCTCATCTATCATGCTGTGCCCATTGCTGTGTTGATTCTTGTCTTTTATGAATTCTTTTTGAACTCGAGGGTGTGCCCAATGAATTTATTTGCACTTGCTGAGATGCTGAGAAACATTTAACTGTGCTCAGTTGTTAAGGCTTTGTTGCATTGATCGAGGCATTTGTTGCTGATTGCATAATGAGACTCCACTCTCTGCTTTTCCTTCATCTGCAACTGATATTTCCCCTCCCCATCAGGAATTTAGATTAACAATAAACGTGGGAATGGAATGACAATTATGTCTTATTTCTTGAATACTCTGTGGAGACCTCTTCTTGTAAGATCTTATGTGCAGGCAGGAAGATGTACACAGAAAAGAGTGGCAGTAGCTCTGTGGAGCTGCTCTGTTTGAGGGTCTCTAGTCAAACTCTCTTGATATTACTGCTGTAAGAAGTTAATTCAGAATAAAGATGCCACGTTTTACTCCCTGTAGACCCTAGAGTCAAACTCCTTCCATGGGTGAACCCAGCCGTGTCCTGTACTTCTCAACTCAGTAGATATGACTTCAGAGTAGGAAATGAAATTACCTAGCCTTGGAAAATACATTTTTCCCTGCACTTAAAAGCTGCCTAACAGGTGGTTTATGGGAAGTCTGTTCCAGCTGCAGAGGCAAACCAGAATAAATGGTGTGCCTGGCTACAAGCATCAGAAAATACAGTTGGAAACCTGAATTTTCTACTTACTCATTCAACATATATTCAGCTGTACTTTGCAAAACAATAGATCCAAGTGCTCTCTCTACCAACAATATTAATATTTCAGCATTCCAGAGTTAAAGTAGACTGCTTTATTTGTTTCACTATTAATTCTTTGTATGCAAGGAAATTCTGCTTCTTGGTGCTCCATGGAGTGCCGGGATTTTGGCTTGGCTCCGATGTCATCTCAGCTGAGTTGGTCAGTGGAGGGGATTCATGGGTTTTGCTTTTCAGTCTGAGGGACATCACAAACACACCTTCAGTTACAAGCAAGCTATGCACTTGTCAAAGGGACACTGACCACCTGAAGGGAGGTTGGAGTGAGGAGGGGGCAGCCTCTTCTCCTTGGTGGCAAGCGACAGGACTAGAGGAAATGGTTTCAAGCTGCACCAGGGGAGGTTCAGGCTGGATGCTATATGGAAATACTTCATCACAGAGAGGGTTCTCAAACGTTGGAATGGTCTGCCCAGGGCAGTCCCTGGATGTGTTTAATCAGCCTGTGGACTTGGTGCTTAGGGACATTGTTTAGTGTTGACCCTTCAGTGGTAGGTTGAAGGTTGGACTGGATGAGCTTTGAGTTCTCTTCCAACTGAATGTTTGGTATGATTCTGTGGTGATAGTTCTCCTAATTACAAAGGGAGGAAGTGCAACTGAAATAGATAATGTCTAAGTCTGCATGGAAATTTCATGGTGTTTGTGAACTCATAGTGATGGAAAAAACTCCAAAACCAGTAAGGTGTTTTTTTTTCCCCTTGCCTGTAGTTCACCTGGGCATTTTGCTGTGCAATCCTGTGATGTCTGGATGTGCTAAGGAGATGTTTTAGGGATTTTTGGTAGGCTATGTGGTCCCAAAGCTCTACTTAAAATGTACATGCTAAATCCCACAGATGTGCACAAATTGGAGCTGTGAAAGAGCTATCCCAGGGCATGATCTCCAAGATAATGTCTCTTTCCCTGGCTCCTGTGACACATCAGTTAGGTCATTCTGCTTGCTTTATCTTTTCTTACTGTGGTGCCAATCACTAAGCTGCTGCTAGGTCTAAATTTTCTCACCTTTGTGGTGCTCCCTTTCCCTCTCAATTAAATCAACTTGACCTAAATGTTTTTGAAGCCTTTTCCATGCCAGATTTCTGTGTCATTCAGCTGTGTTTAATCTGATCTCTGTAATGCAGATTTGTGAAACTGAAGGCTGGAAGAGCTGCAGCAGCCCTGAACAGCAGGAGAGCTTAGGAAATGTAGGAGTCCTGCTTTAATCAAACATAGGAGCAAGATTAAATTAGACATAGTGTATTCAAATGAAACTCTGCCTACTCTACTTGTGCCCACCAGATATTAGGAGTGGCATGGAAGGTGGAGCTTACAGAACAGGCAGAAGCACTCACAAGTCAGTAGGTAGTTGATTTCACTTGTACATCAGGAGGGGTTAAGGGGTAGAAGCTCCATCCCTGGATGTTTTTGAGGCCAGGTTGAATGTGGCTCTGGCAATCTGACCAGGTTGTGCCAGGGGAGGTATAGGTTGGCTACTGGGAGGAAGTTCTTGCCAGAGAGAGTGATTGGCATTGGAATGGGCTGCCCAGGGAGGTGGTGGAGTGTCGATCCCGGGACTTGTTGAAGCAAAGCCTGGATGGGGCATTTAGTGCCATGGTCTGGTTGATTGGCTAGGACTGGGTGCTAGGTTGGGCTGGATGAGCTTGGAGGTCTCTTCCAACGTGGTTGATTCTATGATCTAGTGTGATGTGTCCCTGCCCATAGCAGGGCTCTTGGAGCGAGATGATCCTTGAGGATCCTTCCAACCCTGACAATTCTGTGAATCTATGAAAAGGATGCTGGAAATCAGCATTTTGTTGCCTCATTCTACAGTGGATTCAGATGATTTATTTTCCTTTTTCCTTCTCCATCTTCTTTGATTCAAGAAGCTACCACTGAAGTGTGCTTTGCGTATTAGGAAGTTATTTCCATTTCCCTGAGCCTCCTGCCCACATTTGGTGCACATCACCAGCATCACTACCTGGAACTCTTGTGTGAATCATAGAATGGTAAGGTTGGAAGGGACCTCAAGGATCACCTAGTTCCAACCCCCTGCCATAGGCAGGGACACCTCCCACTAGAACAGGTCACTCATCCAACCTGGCCTTGAACACCTCCAGGGAGGGAGCAGCCACAACCTCCCTGGGCAACCTGTGCCAGTGTCTCACCACCCTCACTGCAAAGAACTTCCTCCTGACATCCAGTCTAAATCTCCCCTCTGCCACTTCAAACCCATTGCCCCTTGTCCTAGCATTGCAAGACCTTGTCAATAGTCCCTCCTCAGCCTTCCTGTAGCCCCCTTCAGATACTGGAAGGCTACTATAAGCAAGCTGCAGGGAAACAGAGCAATGCTGGATGAAGGTAGAAACACGTTCCTCATTACCAGGCCAGACTGAACATGGGAATGAGGACTGATAAAAGCAGATAAGCTGTGCTGTCAAAAAGAAAAACTGCCTGGGGTCAGGTGATGGAAAATTTAGTCGTATTTCAAGTTTCCACGAAGAGAATTCTGTTCCAGATCAAACCAGGACACCATTTTAAACACTTTCTAGCACTGGAAATTTACTGCCGGTCTGTGACTCTTAAATAATAAAAATGAATAGAAGGAATAGAATAAAAATGAATAGAAGGAATAGAATAAAAGTGAATAGAAGGAATAGAATAAAAGTGAATAGAAGGAATAGAATAAAAGTGAATAGAAGGAATAGAATAAAAGTGAATAGAAGGAATAGAATAAAAGTGAATAGAAGGAATAGAATAAAAGTGAATAGAAGGAATAGAATAAAAGTGAATAGAAGGAATAGAATAAAAGTGAATAGAAGGAATAGAATAAAAGTGAATAGAAGGAATAGAATAAAAGTGAATAGAAGGAATAGAATAAAAGTGAATAGAAGGAATAGAATAAAAGTGAATAGAAGGAATAGAATAAAAGTGAATAGAAGGAATAGAATAAAAGTGAATAGAAGGAATAGAATAAAAGTGAATAGAAGGAATAGAATAAAAGTGAATAGAAGGAATAGAATAAAAGTGAATAGAAGGAATAGAATAAAAGTGAATAGAAGGAATAGAATAAAAGTGAATAGAAGGAATAGAATAAAAGTGAATAGAAGGAATAGAATAAAAGTGAATAGAAGGAATAGAATAAAAGTGAATAGAAGGAATAGAATAAAAGTGAATAGAAGGAATAGAATAAAAGTGAATAGAAGGAATAGAATAAAAGTGAATAGAAGGAATAGAATAAAAGTGAATAGAAGGAATAGAATAAAAGTGAATAGAAGGAATAGAATAAAAGTGAATAGAAGGAATAGAATAAAAGTGAATAGAAGGAATAGAATAAAAGTGAATAGAAGGAATAGAATAAAAGTGAATAGAAGGAATAGAATAAAAGTGAATAGAAGGAATAGAATAAAAGTGAATAGAAGGAATAGAATAAAAGTGAATAGAAGGAATAGAATAAAAGTGAATAGAAGGAATAGAATAAAAGTGAATAGAAGGAATAGAATAAAAGTGAATAGAAGGAATAGAATAAAAGTGAATAGAAGGAATAGAATAAAAGTGAATAGAAGGAATAGAATAAAAGTGAATAGAAGGAATAGAATAAAAGTGAATAGAAGGAATAGAATAAAAGTGAATAGAAGGAATAGAATAAAAGTGAATAGAAGGAATAGAATAAAAGTGAATAGAAGGAATAGAATAAAAGTGAATAGAAGGAATAGNCACAAGCCCTATGAGGAGAGGCTGAGGGAGCTGGGATTGTTTAGCCTGGTGAAGAGGAGGCTCAGAGGAGACCTTCTTGCTGTCTACAACTACCTGAAGGGTGGTTGTGGCCAGCAGGAGGTTGCTTTCTTCTCTCAGGCAACCAGCACCAGAACAGGAGGACACAGTCTCAAGCTGTGCCAGGGGAAGTTCAGGCTGGAGGTGAGGAGAAAGTTCTTCACTGAGAG
>WBNM01036153.1:20191-30038 GCA_013399055.1 Ramphastos sulfuratus | reverse complement strand
AACACAGATGTATTAATTTTAAACATATATTTTTTCCCCCCCTAATGTTAGAATTTCACATTTTGCTCTAAATCAGGCAAACTCCATTGACTTCATTACCATGATCTCAAGTCCTCAATAAGAATCTGTTAAAGACTATTACAGACTAAAGCATGTAGGCTCAAGCCTATTGGAAGAAGCATCAACATGTTATGTTATACAGCATCAGGCAATGGTATACTCACTTCATGCACTGTTTTTCTAAAAGGTTTATGTAAAGTATGTACCTATCCCACTGTGCAGCTTTCATACTGATGAAACCTAATGCAGTTCACATATTTCTTTGACTATTGTACTGAAATAATAAATATATCTTGTTTAAAAGGAACAAGGAAGAGCGTGAACACATACACCCACACCCAGACTCCTTCACACCCCCAAAACAAATACTCACACACTGTGGTGACAGCTGAATTATTCTGTGGTACCAGATCATCTTTCCAGACTTGATAGGTTTAAAGAGGAAGACCACTTCATAAAGCACATATTGGCACTTTTGTAACATGGATGGCTGCAGGTGAAAACAAGAGTGCCTTTTTGTTAAGGTGAACTGCTAAAAGGCCCAATACCTTTTTCCTTGGTTTTCTGGGTTTGGTTTTTTTCCTTTTCTCTGTAGCCACAGATAACTCACTGGCTATAAAAGCTGGTGTAGCAGTAAACATCTTCTCACCTGATTTAGAAGCTATGATTAATAAAACAAATATAAGTTTCATTGCTATGGTGAGAAGAATCCCACTCCACATTCCACTGACTAGGTCTCTCTTAACTGTAAGTTAAAAGTTGTGTGGAGTGCACTAATGCCAGGTGTTTATACAATAAATTCCTCCATTTGAATTAGTCATCCTAAGGTCCTTTCATCATCAACAATGAAACAGACCTTCTATGGCTTGATCAGCTGACATTTTAGATACCTGCTTTGGATGAAGTGAAGTGCTGTCTAAGAGAGCCCTCCTTATTGCTGAAAAATGGAATCTTTTTGAGTAGCTCAGATGTGGAAGTTGCAGGTATCTGCACTTGCACTGATGAATCCCTAGTGTTCAGCAAGTGGACAAGCTTCCCTGAGTCATTACTGAATCCATATTCAAGATGAGGCCAAGGGTTACTTTACTATTGAAAGTTTCTGTGCTCAACTTAAACCACTTCACTGAGGACCACTGCATACTTTTTTTTAAAGATCTAATCCTCATTTTTTGTGCATGAGAAGGATGTTACTGGTAGTATCTGGACCATATTCCATGTTGGGTACCCACACTTTAGAATAGATTCTGATTTAATCCCTGGGGGTAGTCATAAAAGTAAACTATAGTAAAATGTGTGCAGAGCATTAACAGGATAATATTAGTTACCAAATAGGAAAATGCATAATGAAACTGAGCAGTAATGACTAATCTTGTCTGACACCTATAAGCAGTCATAAACTGTGTCAGATATAATAGGCATCATTTGGCTGATGCTGTTGATCTACCACAGTGATATTTTGAAATGAAAAGCTATTAAACAAATAGGTGTATTCAAAATTCTTCTACATTTTCATGTGTGAGCCTCCTAGTGGAAGTTATGCTTTGCCTTTCTAATTCAATATTTGGTTACCCAGAGCTAGCTTTACGCTTCGGAGAAAGCCAAACTCAAGTCAAACAAATTTTCTAAAGGAACTCTTCTGTAATTCTGCTAAAAAGAAACCTAAAACATCTAGAAGGGGAACATCTGATTCTGAGGATCACACTCTCTTGGAAAATAGATTAAATGTGTATGCAGTCAGGGAGAATGTGTTTAAGGAACTGATTATTACATAAGTGAATTCTGAGGAACTTTCTTCCTTTCTGCCTTTCATTAAATTGAAGCTGACTGACTGAAATGTTGCCTATGCCTTTTGGGCATTGTTTGCAAAGCAGGGTTTCTCAAATCAATTTCCTAAATCTGTGTGTTGAAATCAAAATGGGTGTTCTGATTTTCAATATCTAACCACACTTTTTAAGTGAAATAATTCATTAGAAGGCTAAAACAGGATTCAAGTTGGATGGTTAAAGAAAAAAAAAAAAAAAGAGCAACAAGCCTTTTCAAAGTTTTCAACACTAAAGGAAGAAAGTTTAACATGTGATCTGTTTACCCAATAACTCCTTTGACAGTGTCTTAAAGCACTGGTTACATTCTTAACAGCATGAAGAGCCTCACAGGATCCAGAAAGATTCAAGTACTGAAGATAATATATGTGCATTCTTTGTCACCCTTTCAACACTATCCCTGACATTGAACCTGGAAACTGCCAAACTGATCTTCAGCACTGGTTTTATCTGCTGCAATGCTGTAGTAAGCTGATGACTCCCTGGTGAGAAGGCAAAGGGTTAGGTTGTGCTTTTACAACCCGAATTGAGCCAAGGGCAGAGCGCAGCAGCACCAGCTGAAGAGCAGCACACAGGAGGGATTGTGCTGTGACCTTCCAGGTTTTCCCTTATCCCACCAACAGATTGTTGATCCATAGCATTACTGATTCATTTTAACTACAAAAGCACTGACATTCCTTACAACTCTTTTATCCATTTCCCTAAATCTGAAGCAGCAGCAGAATAGTACCTAAGTGTCCCCTGTCTACTGTCTGCCATGTACATGTCTGCAGTGGAGTTCTTAGTGCTGTTGATGCTAATGTGAGCCTGAAGTAGTTCAGTCTGTAACAGAGAGAAGGGAGATAAACTTCTGAGTCCTACATGTGACACTATCCACTCAGCATCTGCCCAGATGCAGCAACTCAGATCAAGATGGTTTATCACAGTAGGTACATTGGATACTTTTTTAGCACACTGAACATGAAAATCAGACAAGTGTCAAAGATAGTAGAAGGGAGGAAGGACAAGACAAATGGGAATTAGGTTGGGAAAAGTGCCTGTAGGCAGCAGCAGGTCTTTAGATTATTCTGCTGTCTCATGATACGTTTTTCAAATAAAAAGATGTGATGGTTTGGGAGTTCCTCGACCCCCTACACTTTGTAAAATCACCCAGACTAGGCTCAGCCAGATGGAAGTTAAGGACTGAAGCTCTATTTACAGCTTAGCACAATATACAAGCAGATATATACACTATAGACAGGAATAGTTACAGAAATATACAAGTAAAAGGTAATACAGAAACACAATCCCCCTCCCAGAAATCAGAGTCCCCAGGAGGGGCTCCCAACCACCCTACCACCTTCTTTCCACCCCTCTATCTTACCCCAGGGTTTGCCTTACGTGCAAGGTGAGTTTGGAGGATGGGCAAGGGGGATTAGAAGCAGAGTGGTTAGTTAGGTTACACAGCAGAAAGGCCAGAAGCTCCCAGACAGACAGAGACAAGACTCTCCCTCCGTGTTATCTATGTTTGTGTCCTTGTTCTTATACATCTCAGCAATCCTATGAGTGAAGTAGACATCACCACTGTTTTCTTCTCACAGCCTATAATCTATTTTTTTTCATTAAAATATTCCAATAACCTCAAACCAGCACAAGTACAAATATTTATATCCTCCCTTGCTGCTCTAATTTGTGGCTCTCAAGGACTTGCTTCTGTAACCATAATGACTCAACATTTCCTCTTCTAGTTCTGCCCCGTTTATCGTTCACTCACCATGCATATTCCTGTGCCACTGTTTTCACTAGAGACATTGTTTTTGTCTTCTTATTATCCAGAACCATTGTTATATACTCTTGCTGGAGAGGAGTTTGATCTGTCATGATCTTAACAGCACAGCATCAATGATAAAATACTATTGCCAAATTTGCACATTCAAAGGCACAGGTTACTCTATACATTATTATTATTGTTGTTGTTGTTGTTGTTTGTTGGTTTGTTGTTGTTATTATTATCATTGTTATTATTATTAAATATATTTTAATATGGTATTATTATTATTATTATTGATACTGCTAATTATTTCGAACATTATTTATATTATTACTAATATTCTTTTGAAACCTTTTTGCTTTGTTTTAGGGATCCTTACTCTTTTGCACTACTCAAGTCATGCCTTCACCTTTTTTTTTCTGAAATCAGACCCTTTTTTTTAATGCAAGCTGTCATTTTTACATCATTACAGGAAAGGGAAACTAAATATGGTGAGACTTTGCAACACTGTGTCATAGAATCATAGAATGGTAAGGTTGGAAGGGATCTCAAATATCATCTAGTTTCAACTCCCTGCCATAGGCAGGGACACCTCCCACTAGTACAGGTCACTCATGGCCTCATCCAACCTGGCCTTGAACCCCTCCAGGGAGGGAGCAGCCACAACCTCCCTGGGCAACCTGTGCCAGTGTCTCACCACCCTCACTGCAAAGAACTTCCTCCTAACATCCAATTTCAATCTCCCCTCTGCCAGATTAAACCCATTGCCCCTTGTCCTGTCAACAGGCTTCAAATGATGCTAGAGTTACTGCTTTTCTTTTTTGTAACAATGATCTTTTCCTTCTTTTGCTTGACTTGTGTAGCAACCATCCAGCTTTGTTCAAGCTCGGCAGATCATTAAAACTGATGGTCTGGGTTTTCAAGGACTCAACAAAGGTCTTACTGCAACACTGGGCCGTCACGGAGTTTTTAACATGGTTTACTTTGGATTCTACTTCAATGTGAAAAATATTCTTCCAGTCAATAAAGTAAGTTCTTCTTGCAGTGCAACAGACAAACAGATAAGAGGTTTGGCAGCTTAATTAGCAGTGTATCTTTCTGTGCAAAGCTGCGTTAGTCAGTAATAAGCTGGTGTACCAAAACCTACAGTATTTCAATGGAAGCAAGCCAAGGGTTTGTATTTCTCACCTTTCTAAGCAAATGTGAGTATAAATGTGGTGGTGATATTTGAATGCCCATTTTTATGAATTTCCCTTTATATCACAATAACAATGTAAAAGACAGAAATGAGAATACAGGTATGTTATGCTTTTGTTACATATGTATGCACTTTTTTGTGCTAAGCTGATTTAAGAGAGAAAAATAAGCTTCTAGAACTTCTTTCAGTATTCACAAAGGTGCTAGGCTTGGGGAGATGGCAGAGCTGCAGTACACAGAGCACTCTGATCATGTGCAGGGCCCACGTACTCAAAAGAAAGTTCACCCTGGTTTTTAAAGGGCGACAGGGCAAAGTTATCCATATGGGAGGGACACAAAACAGGACTTACAGGGTCATGAACAGGTGCTTTGTGTGTTTGTTTGTTTTGGTTTTTTTAATACAAATCTTTATAGCTGTAATTTCACTTGAAGCAGCTTTCATTTGATAGCCTTGGTTCCTTTACATAACAAAGGAAACATTTCCCTTTACAACAAAGGGAAGTTTTACTAATGAAACTGTGCAATGCTGGCACTTTCTAAGTGGCTGTGTGAGCAACAGCTAATGTTTTATTAATCATTCTTTTACATTACTTACTGACCTATGTTTTCACTAATGTGATTGTAGATGATGACAGTTAAATAGTCACAGGTGTAGTATGTAGTGATATTCATATAAGAACCTGCGATTTACACCAAAAGGGAGCAGCTTCTATTCCCAGATGAAGTAACACCTCTTTTTTTTTCCTACACTTCTGAGTAGCCTGATATTTTTGTTGGCAACATTGTGTAAATGGAGAAAAGCTCCACTTCTTATTTGCAGATCATTACAGTAAATTGAATTGTTCAAGAGCAGCTAGCCCACAAGTTCCTACAAGCTTCTTGGAGTGTATTTAAGCATATTTTACAGTGTTCTTTCTACATTCTAAAACCTCAAGGCACGAGCATAGCTTGATAGTCAGGAGTAAATGTCATAGAATCATAGAATGGTAAGGTTGGAAGGGACATCAAAGATTATCTAGTTCCAACCCCCTGCCATAGGCAGGGACACCTCCCAGTAGAAAAGGTCACCCAAGGCCTCGTCCACCCTGGCCTTGAACACCTCCAGGCAGGGAGCAGCCACAACCTCCCTGGGCAACCTGTGCCAGTGTCTCACCACCCTCACTGGAAAGAACTTCCTCCTAACATCCAGTTTAAACCTCCCCTCTGCCAGTTTAAACCCATTGCCCCTTGTCCTGTCATTGCAAGACCTTGTCAATAGTCCCTCCCCAGCCTTCCTGTAGACCCCCTTCAGACACTGGAAGGCTAAGGTCTCCTTGAAGCCTTCTCTTCTCCAGGCTGAAGAACCCCAAATCTCATAGCCTGTCCTTATAGCAGAGCTGCTGCAGCCCTCTGAGCATCTTTGTGGCTTCCTCTGGACCCACTCCAAAGTTTCTGTGCTGAGGGCTCCAGAACTGCACAGTGGTCCAGATGGGGTCTGATGAGAGCAGAGTAAAGGAGCAGAATCACCTCCCTTGCCCTGCTGGCCACACTATAATATGTTTATGTTGATCAAAAATGAAAGAGTTAGAATCACTATGCAGAACATTCAGAATCATATGCAGGTAAAGACAGAGGCTTGTGTGCAACTTGAATGGAAACCCTGAAACGTTCTTGCATGGCAGTTGAAGAATAGTAATAGTATTTGGCATAAGAATGATTTACTGGCTTTTCAGATTGAACACGTCATGTACAGTATGTACAGGTCACATTATCAAATGCAAAAGATAATTTAATCAGTGTAGGATTAGATTGCATTAACTGCAAACAAGTGAAGAAGTTTGCCTCGTGCTTGACCGATGCAAAGTGGCTCACATCACGGCTTGCACAGTGGCTACATCTGCACTAGTAAATTGAGCAGTGTCACTGAAACTCACTTATCTGTGCTGTTAAATGTTCCCTGGTACAGCTTTGGCTCAGGCCAGCCAACACCATTCTTGGTACAGCTTAGGAACTAACACATACAGGAAACCATTCCTAATTGGCAGGTTTCATGCAGCCAGACCATTTTGAGCAGTAATAGCATTTAATAGTACTAATAAAGTTAACAGGACTCTCTAGGCCAGCTGGCATCAGTGCTATAGACAAACCTGTATGTATAGATATAGCAAATATATTAATAGTACTAATAAAGTTAACAGGACTCTCTAGGCCAGCTGGCATCAGTGCTATAGACAAACCTGTATGTATAGATATAGCAAATATATTAATAGTACTAATAAAGTTAACAGGACTCTCTAGGCCAGCTGGCATCAGTGCTATAGACAAACCTGTATGTATAGATATAGCAAATAATTCTGATCAAACCCCAAGCAAAATCAGTGCAAATCTTACCCTGAATTTAACAGGGTACAGGTCAGCCTTCATCTGGCTTGTGCTAGCCAACGCTGTCTCTCAGATGTTTACATGTGTGGAAGTTTACTACAGTGACTGGAAAATGGAGTTATTCAGCAGTACTTTGTGCTCTGTAACTGGCAGGTACTAGAGGCTAAGTGTTATCAAACCTAGGCAAGGAATTTGGTAGAAGCTGGTTTGCAGTTAGTCAGAAAAATATTAGACAGTTTCAGCTTTTCAACATTTCTCACGTACTTGATTTCCTTACAAAAGCCTAATTTGTTCACATTGTATATTTTTCCAGAAAATAAAATCTTAAAGCCAGTCTTACAATATTGACAAACCTATTAAAAAAAAAAATTGTCAAATAAGAATGCTACACTTCTGAAATAATTTTGGCTCTTTACTGTGTATCTGCTGTTCACCATCTGTAAAGCAAGTGGAAAAATGTATGGAAATGTCTGTATGAGCCTTTTAGCTGTCAACAGTGCTAAACCATGCATTAAATTTGCATCCCAATTAGGGATGTTTGCAGCTTATTTTGCCAAAAGCAATAAACCTTTTATGTTGAGTGGTCAAATGATATAAATGACATGTGTGGGTTGTAAATGCTCGTAAGGAATATTTTTTTCGTGCGTTCAGTCTATTCTGCTAAACAGGACCATTTATAGCCAACCTCATGTTCTGTTTACTGAAAGTGGAATAAGCCAGACCTGTGTCAGTTGACACTAATATATCAACCACAGAGCACTAGCAGCTATGCCTCTGCCCTAGCAATCAAATTAGCCTGCAAATTTATTGTCTTGGTTTTACGGCACCTGCTTTTATAGCACCTTTCATAGGAGTCCAGCAGCTCTCAGTTTTCTGTCATAGTTAGGTTTGAAGGTGATTGTTAGTTTCATTAAAAGCTTTGCTCACTACCACCTCTGAGTGGCTGTCATATTTCTTAACAATATGAAATTTCCTCACTGTCTGTTAAAAGTCCCCTTTGGAGCATGGCCAACTGCAAAACTCATTTGAGGGCACACTGCCTCCCCCAGCTACCACAGATGTGCCTCGCGATGCATCAACCTGTGAGAGCTGAGCACTGTACTGTTTTGTCAGAGAAAGGGCTCTCAACTCACAGAGGCAAAGGAGATGGGAATCTGAATAAATAAGGTAGGAAACAGCTTAGTGAATAAATAAGGTAGCAAACAATTTTATCTCAGTTATCTTCATCTCTGTGCCAACATAGAAGCTGTATGTAGGAACAGACAGTGAAAAGAGCGTGTGATGCAACAGTTGAAAAAACAATGAACCAAGGTGATTTAGGAGAAAGCTGGATCAGAGTGGGAAATGTAATAACCTCAGAACTACCATCCAAACTTGGGTTTCAGGATGACCTTGGAACTGAGAAGAAAAAGAAAAGGAGAAAAAAAATAGTTCTGTATCCATTACAGAGTTACAAAGCACCTGCTGATCTTTACTCTGCACTGTGAAGTGTCCTGTGGCTGTTGAAATGGCAGTTTCTATTGCCAGGCCATCACCACCAAAGGATATTAGATCATAGAATCATAGAATAGTTTGGGTTGGAAGGGACCTCAAGGATCATCTAGTTCCAACCCCCTGCCATAGGCAGGGACCCCTCCCACTGGTACAGGTCACTCAAGGCCTCCTCCAACCTGGCCTTGAACACCTCCAGGGAGAACCAGCAGTAGAGCTGTTTGGAGCTGCATCAGAAGCTTCAAGTGAAGTTGGAAGACTGAATTAGGGTTTTTTTCCAGTGTGGTTAATAGTTTTCCAGATGACCATTTCCCAGGAGCTGTGAGAACATGCACTGAATCATGGCAGGAACACTAGGTACCTTCCCTTTGGTAAACCTGAAAGTCACTGATGTAGGCAGTTATGGAATTGTTAGCTTCTAAGTTCCATTCCTGGCTTCTCTGCAAATATATTTAAATTTGGTGGTCATTTCAAATCACTTTTGACACTTCTGTGGCAAGTGTAACTGATAAAGCTAATATTATGGCTAACGTTTACAAAAGAGTTTAAGAAGCTTAATGCAAATACTCCACTCTGTGTTAGCTTAAAGCTAACTTCAGTAGACTCTTGCACAATTACCAACTTCAAACATTATTCTATTGTTTTTGTTACTGTTATTGTTGTTATTATTGTTATTGTCTTTTACAGTGAACTCATCTGCAAGGTGCTCAGAAGTAGTAAAACACATTTCTAAAAGTATTCTTTCTCATCAGATGCAGGTACCTCCAGCAGCTGTAGAACAAACAAACAAAACCATGTTTTAACCAAATTAAAACATCTTGAAGGCAAACATCCAAATGCTTAAGAAAAGAAACTACCTAAAATACCTCCATATTCATTGATCTTTTGATTTTATTTTATTTTATTTAAATTAGAAATAGAGAAAAGTTACAAGTTTCTTTGCAATGCATTCTACCACTTTCACTCAGTCTAACAGGGCCTTACAAGTAGCATTTCTGAGTGTCTCAGTGGTCAGGTTTTGTAAACATTATTATGGGTGTTGGTGGACTGCTCACAATATCTGTTTCTGCTTCCTTCAAGCAACCTATCTTAGGTACTTCAGGATATTCCTTTGAAGGTGCCTGTGTCTCTCCACTGCATATGAAAGTGAGGCATCCTACCTTTGAAC
>WBNM01036153.1:2691-15191 GCA_013399055.1 Ramphastos sulfuratus | reverse complement strand
GCTAGGATAAGTAATATGGGGAAACTCCCCTAGTAGTTCTGTGTGCCTGGTTATCTGAGCCTGTCCTGTCTAAGTCAGTCCAGTTCAGCAGGAGACACTGTTAGAGGTGCCACTCTAACCTGCTAACTGAGCCTACAGGCAAAGGAAACAAAATACTTGTGCCCTAGTGCTGGCATCCACAAGTAGCACATTATAACACACTTTTACTCCAGCAGCCAGGAATCTGATCCTCTTTCCCCATCTTCTCCAACTGGAAGCATCTCTATATGCTTAGTTATATAGAGATATACCTTCTTAAATGTTCTCTTGTTCAGTCCATGCAGTAACTACAACACAGTTACAGAAGGGCTTTAGTCTGACTGCACTAACAGTAAAGATCATTTATGGCATTCAAGCTGGGATTCTGTACTGTCATCAGTTCTGGCAGACAATGCCATTTCATCAAGCCAAGACTTTGCCTATGGATTCACAGCATGGTACAGGCACAGGTAGATCATGTTCATTTCAGCACTGATTTTCTATTTTAGACATAGTAAACAAAAACTGGAAAAAAAAACCCAACCTGGAAAAAATAAATTAAAAAAAAAAAGCTGAAAACCTTTCTTAACTCTTAACTGGAAACATTTTCATTCCCACTCCCTACCGCCCCAGTGATGAATTTTTGGCATTCCACTGTTCATGCTCCTTTTTCATGGCCAAATCTAACTCTAAACAAACAGACAAATATACACATGCTTACTTGTAAAAGAACAAAAAGGAATATTAACCCTGGGAAAATGTTAGGGAAAAATCACACTGAAGTTGATTTTTATTTAATATGCAAGCTTTTCACATCAACTTTTTTGGGCTACCATTATGTAAAATTAGTATAGTTTAAGAACTGGTGAATTTTTAAGGAATTAGAGAATTATTTTGCAAATAAGACTTTGCCATATCCTAGTTTAGGATGCACAATACAAATGCTCTTAAAAAGCCATGAAAATATAGAATTTTGTGGGTAGTAAAATAATATCTTTTCTTCCAGGTGGTGCAGTGATGCTTTTGGTTTACGAATACGTTTATGCATGGCTTCAGGACACAGCTGGTCACAAGTAGCACTTCTGGGAAAATGTACTCTTTAAAGCTGTATGCATTCTACAATACACTTTAATAAAATAAAAATGATTCTCATCCTTTATGGTGTTAATGCCCTCAGATTACACTGGTGTTAATACAATTCAAAACAAATTTGGTCTTCATACCCTGAAGCAGGAAAACATTTAAGCACAGGCTGCCCAGCAGGGCTGTGGAGTCTCCCTCTCTGGAGATATTCAAAACCCTCCTGGACACGTTCCTGTGTGATCTGGTATAGGTGATCATGCTCTGGCAGGAGGGTTGGACTGGATGAGCTTTTGAGGTCCCTTCCAGCCCCTGACATTCTGTGATTCTGTGTGATATGCTTTTCTATAGGTGCATAAATAGCCCAGCTGATATTTGTAACTCTTTTACTGGATCAAGGGAAAATACAGTAGAGACATAAGAACAAGTTCAGTTTTCAAGGACAAACTGTAAACTCTGGACACTTTATAGAAAGTTTCAGCTGAAATGGCATGATAATAACTTTCAGGGGATTTTGAAGAAAAAGAAAACTGAGCAATCACATGAGAGCAGTTACTAAACCAACATCTCCATTGATTCCATGATAAGATCATGACCCTACGTACTCTGCAAACTCCTCCATCGAACTTGGCTCCAGTGTCAATTCTGTCCAGCAGGGTTCCAGCATTGATAGAATTGCTTCTTAAGCTGATGGTAGTCAGGCCAGAAAAAGGACACCAGGCCACAACCTTAAAAACACACATACTGTTAAATGTCCTACTTGTTCTTAGCCATGTATGTCATACAAGTCTCACTCAGGTCACAAAAGATGTTGAAAATAAGTAGTGTGGATCAAGTTACATAAAAGTGCAAAACAACTGTGGAAGAAATGAGTAAATAAATGAACAGAACAAAATGCTTTTAAGCATATAAGGTTTTACTGTGAATTTTTAATCCACCTTCATATACTGTTTCATAAAGAGCTGTCCTGTGATAAAAATTCTCAATGCACCTTGACTACCCCTTTAATTACCACCACGGGATAGAGACACAACGTTCTACACTGATAACAGCTATACAATCAGTTAGCCATACACCTGAAAGAAATGCAACTTTCTATAGATAAATAATATTGCTCTGAAGCTATAACTGTTGCTTTTCCCAGGTCATCATAAATATAAGTAATATTTCAGTGATGTATTCCTGTCTTTGCTAGCCATTCTAACTGGCTCTGTGAAATAAGATCATTCCTGCTATGTTAATTGAAGAGTTTTAGCTCATACAGTTGTTCCACTCTACTTTTTTTTTTTGAGCACTCTTTAAATAACTTAAAATTAGACAATGTTGTCATAATAAAAACATTTCCCATTATCTAAACTTGATTTGTTACCCAAACTTGATTTGTTGTCAAAAAGGAATGCACGTCCTGCAATTGCTACAAGTTGCTGTATTTACCTTATACTACATTTACACTGTTAAGTTTAAATATTCTTCCTCTTAAGGAGGTGCAAACCTTCTTCCCAACAGTCCCAGAGAAATGTCTTTCCAGATTGTTACATGAAAATGGCAGTTCACATGTGAAGTCTCATCTCAGAAATGTTTTAATGCATTAGAAAAGCAAGAAGAAGCTAAAAGTAGAAATTCATTCTCAGAGCTTTCAAGGATGCTTGTACTGGCATGATTAATAAATCTCTCTTTTGTTTAAATTTGACAACAGCAACTTCTCTTACCTATGCAACTTCATAGCTAAGGTCAATAAAATTAGCTTTCTCTTAATTTCAAGGCAAATGCTCCTCATTGTTGCAGTTCATTATTGGTACTTAGCCAGAGAGAAGACACTACTAGGATCATTTTCAAAATTAAAAGCAAAATGCATTATAATTAATCTTTTATTAATTTATAGCACTCAAAATATAAAAATAAAAGGCTTTAAACATACTGTATATACATATATAGCCTTCAGTTTTACATCCTTTCCAACATGGGTTGGTGGTTTTTTTTCAATTAATAGCTCAGCCTAATCTTTGGTAAATGGAGAATCATTAAAAAGCAGAAAACACAGCATTAGTTTAGAAAACAAAGCCACAAACATACCAGAGCAGTCCTCCATCACTCCTGGTGTACTAATGGGGCCTGAATCACTTTTACACCGAAGGTTTTCTGTACTGGGACCATGCAAACATCATGGGGCTGTCACAGAAGGCTTCACTGATTATTTTGCAAACGTTTAACACTCTAGCAATGGAGATTAAGAAGTTCAATTCTGCACTTACATATCCTGCTTCTTTCCCAGATTAATCCATTCGCCTCAGTGGGTTCATTCCAGATTTATATCCCACTACCTGACAGCAGCAGTTGAACCTTAGTTATTACATTGGAAAGGGAAAAAAAAAAAAAAAACCAAAAAAAAAAACTTTTCCTCCTTTTTTTAATTGCAAAGTAGCTTCAAGTTGTGTGGCTAATAAGGTAACACGTCCTGGGTTTCAGTTTATCCATGAGTGTAAGCAAGGGGAAAAGTCCTTGGGCAAAGGAGGATTCTGCATCATAGCTTTATGAATATTTGCACCACAAAACAAAAACAACAACAACAAAAAAAAACCCCACCAAACAAAACCCACAGCATTAAAAACCTCCATCCCAGTTCACCAAGAGCCAAGGTCAGTCAGGTACCTTTGCTCTCTCTGAGCAACACTTTCTGCACACAGCGCCATTGACCTTCCACTTGGGGTTGTAGCATATACAACAGCCAGGCACAAAGAGCTGTACCTAAGCAAGCACAAAACAGAAATGGGTCATGATGATGTATTCTCATGTGAGGAATACTTCAGATTATGTCTTGTTCATGCTTTAAAAATTATCCCAGTTTGGTTGGAGACAAGATAATGCAAACCAGCGATACAAGCTAAGGATCTGTCTCTCTAAGTATGTCCAAAAATGCACTAATGCCTCATGGAAATGTCAGAAAAGATTACTTTTATTCCAGAAATTACCTCATGTTGCTCAGGAAAACTTTTAACATAGGCACAATTTGTTACAGGCTTGTGAATTGTTGGAGCTCAAGAAGCTCTTTTTTTTTTTTTTCAGTGTTTGGTTTGTTTTTTTTTTAACTTTGATGTACCTTGTTTGTGCTGTATTGGTAATAATAAGCAGACTTACCCAATCATTCTATAACCCAGGAAAACAGCAAAGTTAAAAGCTAAAAATCCCATTGCCAACTTAATCATTTATTGACTCGTGATCTTTTTCTTAATCATTTTCGACTCATGAACTTTTTCTTAATCATTTTCAACTCATGATCTTTTTCTTCATAATTTTTGACTCATGATCTTTTTCTTAATCATCTTCGACTCATGAACTTTTTCTTAATCATTTTTGACTCATGATCTTTTTCTTATCTTGTTTTCCCTCCATTTTCTTTTTTAGTGAAGAGCTTGTCTAGAATTAAACTGATTTCTTTTTTCATGGCTCATCTTATTCCAGCTACAACTGCATAAAGGCAGAATATCCTCCACTAACAGTGTGGCAGAATGGAAATGCACTTGTGTGTACATTACCTTTAGTGGTTTCAAAGAAACATTCTTTTTAAAATGTTCTAGTGAATAACAAGGATTTCAGCATCTCCTTAAAGCTAAGCAGCAGTCGAATGCCTTTGAGGCTGAAGAAGACAGGATCACATCCCAGATCAGATCTCCTTTCCTTGGGGGCCACAGTACAGTACCTGTGCTCTTTACAGAAACACAATTCCATTAACTACTTTTCAATGCAAAAAGCAGCCAGATGAGGCTATCTATATTCCAGTGGATATACTGTACCCAATATATGTATTGGTTTCTTAGATTATTATGAAACTCATAGCTGTCTCACTGATGAAAGCTGGAAATCCACAAAGACAGAGCTGTATTTTAAGAGGGGAGACTGTATTTTACCTTTCCAATGAATTAATATTTAATATGGTATGCAGATAGAGCAATATTTGAAGAGTGAAGTTTTCTCCTCTGCTTTAACTATCTCAGTGTACTTTAAGTTATTGCACAATATTCATAAAAATACACAATATATTAAAATTCTGTGAAGGCTATGAAATGTCACATCAGGCTTAATCATTTTCTTTTCTTCCACGTTCATATTCTGAACATACCTACATCATGTGGAAAGCATTCTGGAATAATAGTCAGAACTTTATTATCACCCAAGGAAAACAGGTAAATTTTCAAAGATCAAAATGTTAGCTCTCTTGGGATTAAACTTTAAAGCAAAATAACTGGCACAGAGTACTTGCCCCTGGATACAAAAATGTAGAAAGGGGATTTTTTTTTTTTTAATATTAAATAGTATCTGTTTGTAGCACCACCACCAATATACCTATAAGGGGAGGGGAAAAATGCTTCAGAACAACAATGTAAACTTTACCAAGAGCCATATTTTACATTCATTAAAGCAGAAATTAGAGACAGCTTTCTCTTTAAGAAATCACAATATAATCTTGGGGCCAAAAATGCTGGACACAAGTGAGCAGACACTGCCAGTACAATGCTGTTTCTTTGTGGGTTTGTTGACTAACATGGCTTTATAAGCATCTCTGCACAGGTTGCAGACTAATGGCATTTTCCTCTACAGTTTTCAGCTTTGTTCAGATGTTTTCTATCCCTTTCTGTTTGTGCTTTTAACACAAATGTGGTGTTTCGTGAGTAAGGAAGGCTGAGTGTAGCTGGGGAGAGTTACTTGGCTGGATTTCTGCCTTTGCTAAAGTGATAACTCTATTTCATGAGATGCTGCAGCCTTCACTGTAGGAACAAAAACGTGATGAAAAGACTTACCTAAACCTCATCACCTGAAGCTATTTACCCCACCATGCAAAGACACAGAAAATAGCTAGAAAATCACCTTTTAAACTTTAAAAAAAAAAAAAAAAGGTACTGGAAGGTGAAAACAAATGCTGTCAGAAGGCTATATTTACAAATGGATAAAAGCACAAAGACATTACTACTGTCTGACAATGGTGCCACGCCAGAAGAATCTGAAAGCCACCTATTGCCTTGATCTATATTTGACTACCAAACCCCAAGAAAACAACCAAAAAAAAATGATCTCTCAATAGCAGTGGGTTGTATAACCTCATCAATGAAAGGGTTGTTCTCTAAGCAGTCGGCAAATGCCTCCCATTTAGCCACCTTAGCCGATTCAAGGCATAGCATAATTCTCTGTGGTGATTTTTCTTTATTGGTTTTTACACAAATCTTAAGAACAATTGCACATTTAGAAAGTCTGTGATGATTAAGAATAAATACATGTGGTTTGACCAGGAGAGAGTGGGAGAAGGCTCCAGGAGCCTTTTGAGGGACGCAGGGTCTTTACTTAGAGAGCACAACCCCACACTTCTCTCAGTTTCTGATGTCTTCAGCTCGTCCAATCCCAAAAACCTTACCGGAGACAAGTCATCAGGAGAAACGCCAGAAAATCGCCAGCACAAACACAGCAGTCCATGAGCCAGGCTCAGGGGACTGCCAGCCTGCAGGCTTGCGGTGGTCCAAAACTGGCTCCCGTGTCAGAGAGCAGATGCCATGACCGAGTGGCTGCTTTCCTTGGCTGTCTGCATGCCCTTGAATGCTAGGGAGGCAGGGATGTCGCACCCGTGAGGGGACAGCGGGGTGCCTCCAGCGTGCTGCCAGCCGTGACTCGCCATGTAGCCAGATGGGGCAGCGCTGTACGTCATGTAAGGTGATACCTGGGCTGGAGTGGCGTAGGGAGGCATGGCTGGTGCTGACACAAAGCTGCTGACAGACGGAAGGCCATTGGGTGCCTGAAAGGACAAGAAAAAAACGTTTCTGAGAGTGAGAGACAGCAGATCTGCCATGAAAGAAGCTGCCTTCAGGTGCTGCTGGGGATTTATACAGAAACCGTGGCTAGCAGGGAGACTCAGCCACCTGTAACCACTCCGCTGGATTTCAGGAGCCCAGTGGCTCTCATGCTTTGGTTTTAAGACCCACTACCTCACGTCAGCCCTGCACACCTCTACTAGCAGCCCGTGCCAGGCGAGATCAGCAGCAGATGTTTAGGGAACACACACTGAAGGCAGGGCAGGAACTGCTGAGTCCACCTGTAGTCCAGCTACCTTCCCATAAGATATTGTTCAAGGACTCCTTAAGTCCGTGGTTGCATCTGGTCATTACGCTTGAGAGCTGCTGCTGGAGGTATCTGTATGAGTTTTCCCATCCATCTCACTGAGCAGCTTCATCCTTCGGCACAGAGTCCCACGGCTGGAGCTGGTAGGCTGTGATATCTCCCCACCTTCCCCAGATTTCACCTGGGGTGTTGGCCGCTGTGGCTGGGCCCTGGCAGGCAGCACTGTGGCAGCTTAAGCCACTGCCTCGCCTACCCCAGCTCCAAAGGACAGTGGACTCAGCACTGAGCTGCAGTGGACAGGCATGGGCACAGATCCCAGGCAACACTCCCTGGAGCAGAGAGGTAACAAGCAGCCAGGGGAGGTGGGAACATCTTAAACTCTTGGGTAACTGTTTGCTCAGAGCATGAGTCAGAACTATAGCATTATTGTTACTATGGATGATGTCTTTTAAAAATATGTTTTCTAGGTACTTGGGATATAACCTTGCGAATGTGCTTTGCTCATAGCTCCTCCTGGTTTCAATAGGGCTTCTGTGCACAAAACAATTGCAGGGCTGGGTGTTTTCCTGCAAGCTATTTTCCTAGGTCCTTCCACAGGCTGGGGAGAAAGATTTCTATTTAAATAGAAAAGGGAGAGTCCTTCAGTCTACCACAGCAGAATTTCACAATGAATGACTCCTTATTTAAATAAAGAGTGCTTGGTGTTTATTTCACACCCTGTAAATGCTTCTTCAACCAAGATTGTTTATCTTGCATAAGTTTCTGTTTGTGTCATATTTATCTTTGATTCAAGGTGGTATTTTTTTTTCCCAGAAATGTTTGCTATCTGAATATGAAAAAGCAGGTGTTGATTCACCAGGTCATGTAGCATCTGCCATTTTTAATCACCTGGTAGAACCACACCTAACCTGGATGGTGCATAGTTAAGAAATGAAACAGGCTTTCACTTCTGCTAAAACTTCACAAGATGTTAACATTTCACTCGTTCAATTCCTGTCTGGATTATGCTTGCCTAAATTACCTCCACGGAGAGCACTGGCCTGGCTTCAGGCTCATGAGTTTCCTACCAGTGTAGCTCACAGTTCCACTGGCTGGACTCTCATTGCCACTTGGGAAACGAAGTAGTAATCCTGCTGGAGTCAATATAAACGTGTACAGCAATCTAAAACAGCAGGAGACAGTGACAGATCCCTGCCACAAGCCTTCGATAGGTATAGTAATTAGCACAAAACATACAGCTGCAGCAGCAACATAATTGTCATTCCAAATCCAGCTGAACTGCCCTTATTCTTTTGAAAATTCAAATATGTGACCTGACCTTCAACTCCAATTACACATCCCCTACTGTGTCTCAGAATTGCAGCTCAGCCTCAGCTTCAAATATCAGTGTTTGCAACAATACTAATTAATACAAACCTTCAAATAATTGCACTGTAAATTAGTACACTTCTCTAAATCACATGGAAAATTATTTCACTAAGTTTACTAGAAAGTAAAAAAGCATGACAGGCACTAAAAAGCTGCTGTTCTCCAAGCTCCCTACCTCTTCCAGTGGGTAAAGTGCTTTTCAGACAAATGTGAAGCAAGTACGAGCACCTCTCCATTTTTTCTAACAAATGGAAACACAAAAAGCTTTGCACAGAGGCAGCAGAGCAATTAGAGCCAGGCTGTAACACTGGGACATTGAGAGCCACAACCCAAAGATATCCTGCACAGGGACGTACAGAAACCCAGGAGGAGTGTTGGAAGGAGAAAAGATCTAAGACAGGTCCCTAAAGATTCTCATAGCTGTTGAGACAGCACAAGCCTCCAGCCTCTGAACTTCAGAAGAGGTATTTTTAACTCTGTGAAGTCACTCTGCTCCTTCAGACTCTCCCACTGCCAAGCAAGCTGGTACCAAGAAGCAGGCTGAAGGCTGTAAGCCTGGTTTTAAATGTGGTTCTTCATTATGAGTGGTTGTGCCCTGTGAACACTTGGCTTTGCTTTCAAAAGAATTCCACCCAGGTTGCAGAGGAGATACAGGTACTTCCAGCCTCCTGTATTGCCACTGTTGCCCTCTACTACATGTGGCTCTGGGAAAAGTCAGAGCTTTCCAGTACCAGAGAAGAGAAAATACTTCCCATAATATCTACAGACTGCCATGCTGTAGGATGCTCTCCAGCTGCTGGCACTTCCTCTTAAGGTCCTACAGAGATGGTAGATGCTCTAAGAGACTCTCATCTGAAGAAGAATAAGACTGTAAATGCATCCTTCAAAGTTGTGCACAGTATTTCATTGTGCCAAGGCAAAATGTTCCTTGATGCAATCACTTTGCCAAGCACCCCTTGCCACCTCGCCATTAAGGGAACAAGAGTAGAGAAAATAATTGATTACTTCCTGCTATGTCCAGGCAAAAAAATCTGTGGAGGTGGTGATGGTGTCTGTACACATAAATAGAATAGACTAGGGCAAATTCTTTGGCCCTGAGGATGAGCAGTGCCATGCAATAGCCAGCCCCATGGCTCATCTATCTTCTGACAGAAACAGGGTGTCTTTGTCCTCATAGCCTGACAGGCAGGGTCCCTGGGGTGTGCCCTGCCCAACGCCTTGCTGGGGCAGTGTTTAATTGTGTGCTAGTGGGCACAGTCTAGATTGGTGCCAGGCAATGTGCCAACATACCACAACTTCTTTGTGAGCCCACTGATGCTTAGGCCCATGTCCTGATCTTCTGCAATTTCTACATAAAAGGGTGCCAGGAGTTTCTATGCAATCAGAAACTGGTCATTTTGCATGATTTGGTTCAAATTTGAGCTTCTGAACAGTTCACATTAATTCAGACATTGCCAATAAATATTTAATCCAATCACATAAGGGCTCCCCTACTTCTATTTATCATGGTGTGGCCTTCCTTAGTATGGTCTTACAACACAAAGTGAAATGAAGTTTGAGCTATAATTACTGAACAAGCCTTAATTTGCTACTAAATTACAATGGAGGTGCTACTTGGGTTGCTACTGATAAAATAGATATTGATAAAACAGATCTTGACTAAAGATCCACTAGTTCTGTAAAAGCTTAATTTAAAAGAACACTCTGATTTATGACAGAACACACACACACATACCCTTTGCTTAAATTACAACTGCTGTAACTGTTGTTTTTACAGCGTCTGTTTTGAATGTGAGAAAGATCTTGCCCTAACTATTGACAGCAGGATGTGGGGGCGGTTGTGTAGGGACTACCAGAGGCCACCAATGCTGGAAAGCTGTTTGTCACTGCCTTGTAGAATTAATTAATCATTCTTATTTTTGTTCCAGTGCTACAAAGCTTTACCACTCAAAACCATGATGATGTGGACTCCAGTAGGTGCCTTCAGCCAAACAGGACCAGCCCAGCACAGAGCACCATTCTGCTTCTGAGGAGGTTTGAGCCATACCTCAAAGCAGCCACAGACCACCTCTGGCCCAGACTTAAAGCTGAAGGGATAGAGAAAAACCTCATCTTATGTGATTTAAATCGTGCTACTCAAAAACAAAATAAATTCATCTCTGACTTTCATCAGTGAAAGACCTGAGCCAATAATTTTAACCACAAGAGTTTTTACTTTTAAACAGCTTTAGATGCTAAGTGTAGGTTATCAGAAGGGTTGAATCTTGTCTGTCAATCTGGCACTTTCTACAAACATGACATTCACTTAAAATAAATGGAGGGGATTAAGTTCCATGACCCTGTATATACTAGATGAATAATTCATCCTGCAGTATTTCAATCAGAGGAAATGAACACCAAAATCTAAACATTCATAATTAGGAGTGCAAGAACCCCATGGTGTTTATGGATTTTTAAAACCCTTAGAACTTGCTTTAAGTGCAGAGCTTCTTGAACCTAGTTTTTAAGTCTTATAAATATTTTTTTTCTTAATTTAAACCATTGCTTTTCAAGGGAAATCCAATTTTTTAAAGCAAACAAACAAACATGTAGTTCTAACCGAACACGATCCTCTGCTGGGCAAGTGACAAGGGTTCCTGTTTGAAAGTGCTTACTGCCCAGCTTCTGCAAAGACCAGAGGGAAATATTTGCTCTGAATTGCCCCTTCTATCAATGTTTTGAGACAGATGATGAGATAAGTATTCCCAAATTTTAGACTTCTGTCCAAAACCTAGAACATGTGATCTCCCACCCAATTGCAAATCTGGTTAAAGATACTCTTGCAGATGCTCACAAAACAACAGTGGCTTGATCAGGATCACAAGCTGATCTGGTGCTTTCCTGCAGTGTTACTGCTGGCAAGTACCAGTGCCAGTGAAAGGACCATCTAAGCCAGAATTCAAAGCCAAAGCTGACATAATATCTTCCTGAAACAAATAGAGTGCATTCATTTTCACCAGTGAGAGGAGTTGCTTCAGTAGTTTTAACTGAGGAAATATTTAGGTTTAGACACTTTAGGTATAACACTAACTAGAGATGACTTTTGTTGCTCTTTTTTTTTTTTTCACTCTGTTTGGGATTTGGGACACAAAGAGGTGGGTGAATGAAAAGCAAGTCTAGAATCAAGCTTCTGTGGGGTTGTCTTTGGAACAAGTAATTTCCATTAATTGTTTAGACTCCTAAAAGTCAGAACAAATCCACTCCAAACCAAAGTAACAATCACACACACCTTGATTTCTATTATGAAGGTTATGTTGGTATAACGAGTCACATAGTTTCAGCCTCCTCTTTCCTGCATAGAAAGGAGAGGCACAACACAAGCTTTCAGGACTAACTTCCCCATCAGTTCACACCAGACAGACTACTTGATTATTTTTTTTTTCCCTGCTTTGGTCATGTTAATATCAGAAAAATACATAAGCTAGATTCCACTTTCAGACATTGAGGCATAAATCCAAGTTCTATATTGTGATTAATAGATACTACTTTCTTTCATCTCTTTCTCTACTTTTCATTCTTTGCCTTTTGCTTGCTAGATATGTCTTCTCTCAATATAAAAATCAAACTGTCTCCTATGATCCTTTCCCATATGGCTTCTAAATGTTTCAGGAAGACTCAACATCATACCATTCAGAATCATGAACCTGCATTTATGTTAGTCATAATTAATAGCAATAATGCCACAGATGGATGCCACCTCAGTTTCATAATCTAACTCAAAAGTAAGTGTCCAAATTAATGCATATTCTTCTTATTTTAAAGTTACTCTTTCAAATTATCTCAATCTCTTGCCTGTTTTAGTGTAATTGTTCCAACATTTTAGTAAACAGATAATTTATTGCATGGACTTAGAGTGTATATTTTGTATTCTAAATATCTAAAAAACAAACAAA
>WBNM01036147.1:72726-86178 GCA_013399055.1 Ramphastos sulfuratus | reverse complement strand
ATGTACACACACACACACAATGATCTAGATTACCTTTTTATATACATGAAGAGGGTCTGAAAGGCCTGACATGCTTTAAGTAATTTTTCTGCTCTTCCATGATCTAGACCTCTATAAGACAACCATAACACCACCCACCTTGTGATACACACAGAAGGCAATACCTTCAGCAAAATTAAAGAAAAAAAAAAAAAGGGGAATAATTTGCTCCTAGGGAAGAAGAAGGGAAGAAGGCTTCCTAATGTACTGACTTGGTTTGGTCTAACATTTTTAACAGATAAATACTAATTCTCTCCTCTGGTCCTTCCACAGCTAACAGCACTCTTGTTACACTTGGGAAGAAGGTAAATGGATATATATGAATGGACCTAAATACACAGCAGGATTAAAAAAAAAAGACATTTTCTCCTTTTTCTAGGCCAGGTAGGAGCAAAATGTGTTTAAATTTTTAGACATCTCACATCAAAAAGGACATGAACCAAAGAAACCTGATTATACCTGCAGCAAGACAAAGTCATCCTTACAGTGACAGAAGACTATAGACACTTTTGGTGTATGACTGTGCAATGAGACACAGGCAACAGTGTCCTGCATCCCCAAGAACAGTATCACAGTATCAGCAAGGTTGGAAGAGACCTCAAAGATCATCAAGTCCAACGCATTACCACAGACCTCGAGGCCTAAACTTCCCCTGGCACAGCTTGAGACTGTGTCCTCTTGTTCTGGTGCTGGTTGCCTGAGAGAAGAAAGCAACCTCCTGCTGGCCACAACCACCCTTCAGGTAGTTGTAGACAGCAGTAAGGTCTCCCCTGAGCCTCCTCTTCACCAGGCTAAACAATCCCAGCTCCCTCAGCCTCTCCTCACAGGGCTTGTGCTCGAGGCCTCTCACCAGAACCCCACAGACCTCAAAGAGTGTTCCTGATGAATTGTGACACAAGGCTATGACTGTTTGCAAAGGTCTGTAGAGATGTCACAGACGACACATGGAGCAAGAGGCACAGCAAAGAACACATAGAGTTGGTATTTTATAAAGGCACAGAAAAGAACATTTCATGGCACAAGCAACTGCCCCCGGATGACTCAGTAACAATGGCAAGTAAGATCAAATAGACAAGAGAAAATTGAGAGGTAAAGAGGATCCTTTGATATTAAAACAAATTTGTAGAGTTTACCACCTTCCTGTACACTGACAAAAAACAACATACCCACCTTCCTACAGGCAGACAAAAGAGAACTACTGCAGCATATCTGTGATAACTAAATCATGGTTTGTGACAGAAGCAGATCCTTTGCCAGACAGCAGTTGCATGCGCATGGATTTCAGGACCTAGGCTTGAGGTCTTCAGCTCAAACCCGCTCAGGGACTACAGCAGCCTATCCTGGTGCCTATCCAGGGTAGGCAGGAAGCCAAAGCCACTGCTGCCAAACTTGTTGAGCCAGTCTTCCCTGTGCTGGCCCACAATGCACCACTTTGTGTTTGGAAGTTGCTCAAAAGCTTTTGCTTCCAGCGACAGTGCTGAGCACTTGGGGAAAGGCACCAAAGGAGTCCAAGAAAGAGTACTGCAGGGCCACCATAACAGTACAGACACCCCAAATGCTCCAGTTGGTTGGTGACATCACCTTGAATCACTGTGATGACAAACTCCACAGTGCTTCCTGTGAAGCCTCAATCTCACAACATTACTCACAGGACAGCAGGACAACTCTTAGTGTGATTAAATTATAAATAATACTGCTGATGCTGTGCCTTACCATCACATCCTGCCATTTCACAATGAAGAACACCATTTAGCCAGCTTGTGATTTTGGACCTTACCCAGGACAGGAGCCTTCCTTCACATCACCATGGTTATCAATGATGGCTCTCAATAGTGTCAGCAGGAGCACAGAGAGCCCTTTTTCATCCCAAGCAGTTGTAAACAAGCCTCAGATGAGAGACCCTGACAGGGCATTGAAGAATTTACTCCTGTGCTCTACCTACTCGATGGATAAAAACAGCATTTTTATCTCCAAGGCTATCAAGCTAACACTTCAGAACATTAAATTAAGGCCACAAAAATAACAGAAGAGACTTGCAAGTTTGTAGTGGTCCTGCATTTCAGGACATAAGCTGATGGTCAGGCAGAACTCTTAGGAAATATCCCAAACGAGTCAATGTGTTTTGGACTTCTTCAAAGAGCCTATGGAAACAGTGGTGTTGAAATAGCCAAGTAAAGCAAATCAGGTCAGCTGGCTATTAAAGCAGGTTCTACAGAAGGAAAGGACAAGGAGAGGGCTCTGCCCAGTCTAGATACAAAACATTATCACACTCTTACAGGCATAGTACAGACGACAGCATTTCCCCAAGAATCTCTTAACACAACTGGCAGTAAAGAGCTTACAAGAAAAGAAAAAGAATATTTAGGACAAAACTTGGCCATTGATTATGTAAGCAGATGTTACACTATCTTTGGTAGGCAACACAGATATTGAATTTGGTTCAAACCTCCTCTGTAAATTACAAACTACAACATGGAGCAGGAGCCCTTCAGCAAGTGTGATTTCTGGACAGGTGCTTTGGGTAACACAGCTTAAACAGAAAAGGAAAATTGCTTTCTGAAATGCATCTTCAAGCACCTTTATGAAGCAAATGCTGCCTATCAGGAAATTCATTTAAGTCTTTCCTCTCACTTCCTTTCAGTACCAAAGGGAGTAGGATGACTGCCACCTCTTAGATCAGAACAGACACATGCAATCACAGATGACACATTAAAAAACAGGAGAAAACACAACAAACAAATTATCTAAAGAAAACATCAACCCCCCCAAAACTGTATTATTTACAAATCAAAGCCTTCCAGCTGTCAGAGGCAATTTAAACTCCTTTAACACATTTCTGAAGTCATTCTAAGGGAACAGGAATGAATGGACAATTTTAACATTTCCTGGGAGAAGTGGGAAAATTCAGTATTTTGAAAGCTGTTTTCCAAACTATTTTATGTGACTGTCTCAATAAACCAACACCTATACACTGACTGCTGGGAACACTTTTTGCCCCTTTGACATATCCATAAAAATAAAGCCAGTTGACCCAAAGCTTGGTAGAGTTTGAGGCCTCTGGATACTCCACACTACTACAGATTTGTTCTGAAGGGATAAAAGGAGTATTGGGTATGGTTCACATTTACATATACTGTATAGGTGATGTCTCTTCCTCCTTTAGGCAACATTTGTAACAGCCCAGAGATAAAAATAAATGACTCTTCCTCAGCAGAATAACCCAGATTCAAAGGGTCTTCTCCCCACTTCACAAAGTTATGAGGAACTGTATCAAGAATTTCAGTAAAAGAAACTTTTGATTTCTATTACCTGGCTTTCTGACATATTAACTACCCAAAAAAACCAAAAACCAAACCAAACAAAAAACCCAACCCTAAACCCAAAAAAAAACCCAAACAAAAAAAAACCAAAACTCCAACCTTGAACCCAAAACCAAACAAAAAAATCCCAACCCCGAACCCAAAACCAAACAAACTCCCAACTAACCAAAATGTTAAATTATACAAACTAATTCTTCCTTGTTGATGAGTTTTCTCAATATTCTACTTGTATGTGATCCTAACTCACATTGCAGTTATTCATTGATGATCTCTAACACTAAAAGATAACTAAGACACAAGATCTGCTATGCTGTACAATCACATTGGCAGCCATGCAAAAAAACCCATCAGATTCACTCTGAAAAGATGCAAAATCAAGCATAGTCCAACAGATTCTAAGATTCCCAGACCAAACATGTCAGAAAACCTTCTCTAAGCAACCATCATCTTGTTTTGGATACAATTTTGAAGTCAGAATGCAACCATTATATATATTATTATATATTTATAAATAAATGTGTTACTCAAAGATGGAGGTGCTGCTTAATCCAGCATTACTGGGAGGAAAAAAGTACTATAGAATCACACCCTAGGTGTAAACTGATACATATTTTCTTCTGTATTTTAGCCTAAAACAATAGCCAGAGGGTGTCATTCAGGCTATACACACCTTTGACAAAGCAATGGCTACAATATCTAGGGACTGACAATTAAAATGTTTGCATAGCCAAGTACCTCTCTGCCTGCTCACAAGGTGATCTCTGCCTTGTGATCTCCAATGGATCACAAGGTCAGTGTGGCTGCCTCACACATGCAAACTCTTTCCCCATAACCTGGTCCTGCATCCTCCCTCCAGTCACAAGCAAATCCCTTCTTTTTGACTTCAGTGGATCACAAAAAGACCCCAGGTCCCCAGATACCACTTAACAGAGCTTCAGTTTTCCCACTGACATTATCTATCATCATCTATGCTGTCAAGAAAAAGTGTAGACAGAAAACTGAATTTATTAAAGGAAAAATACAACTGAATATGTTAAAGGAAAACAAACACCCAATTTACTGTGTGTTCAGCATATTACTACTTTTCACATTTAACTCATTAAAACCTTCTACACTTAATTTCAATGCATGCTGCTGTAAGACTTTGAGGCAACTCTAAAGGAATGAAATTATCCAATAGACTTTCTTTCAATTAAAACGTGAGAGCTCTACATTTCAGAACAGAAGTGCACATCATAAGCTTGCAACCTCAAGGCTGCTGCCTATTGGAATTCAGGCCCTCAGCTGCTCTGTAGACATTTTTGCAGTGCCAATTGAGAACACTGCATTTGCTATTCCACTACAAACAGTTGATGAAAGATAGAAGTCCTGCATGACCACAGAAAAACAGATCAAGAAGACTGTGTTAAATTTTTTGGCTGTTATAATCCCACCAGATGAGAAGGGAATTATCCTTTTCACCTTTTATTATCAGTGAAGTTTGTCTATGGGCTGTGCTGAAGCTATCAAAAGTTGAAATCAGGGCGGAGGTGAGCTTGCAAATAAATGATCTTTCTCATGGGAAAACAGGTTACCACAAAATAGCTTATTCCACAAGGGCTGACGAGCAACATTTACACACAAATAACTGAGCGCTGGTGTATTTCTCATCTCCTTGAGCCAATCATCAAGAATATTTCCCATCATAGTGACCATTTCCAAAGCTAGTGATAATGACTCCAAGTGATGTGGGAGCAGCTGCATGTGGAGTTTACTTTGATGAAGTCATACCCTGTAGTATCTGGGGTTACCACAAGAATCAGCCTGAGACAGCCACCGCATCACCCGTCCCAGCTCACAGCTGCACACAGCCTGCACAAGCAGAGAGAACTTTTGACTGTGCAAAGCCTTCCAGCAACAGGAACACCAATTACAATCAAGCCATTGCCTTTCATAACTGCTTTGGCAGTTGTGCCACTCTGCTCCATTATATTTTGAATTTCCTTAGCCAGATTTTAACACTTGCTGCTGAAAACTTAGAAGTGTAAGTACAAAGCTGTATTCATTTCCCTGCTGTCACCTACGTGGTAAGAAAGTCTGTGAAGTAATATGGAGTATCACACATATGGGCAACTTCAACAGCAGTGTTGGGGTTTTTTTTCATTAAAAGGGAAGAGAAGTAATTTTTAAAGCAACTTATNTCCCTGCCTATGTCAGGGAGTTGGAACTAGATGATCCTTGAGATCCCTTCCAACCTTACTATTCTATGAAAGTATATAGAATAGTTAATTGCAAATCAGGTATTATAATCACTTGTGAAAGATGAAACCTTTACTGTCGTGTCAGTGATAAGTGATAACAGGCTCCCCCAGCCAGTCCTTTGCAGTTACAGCCATAGGCAAAGCATAATCAGAAAAGGTGTTAAGAATCATTTGCCTTTTCTTTTATAGATCCACTGTGATGGAAGAAACAATTTTTATAATAATTACCTTAGAGAGTGTAATCTGCATCCTCTTAACCCAATTTATTTAAAAGTACCCTTCACTAAGCATTTTTGTCTTCCCTGCTCTACTTAGACAATAGCATTATCAACTCCTGTGAAAGTCATATTTCTACATAATATTTATTGCATGGTTCTTCTACTTAGCATCTGTTGTTAGAATACAGAACAGAAACTACACAAAAAAACAACAATATTTAGTCAAGTGTTATCAAGACAGCATAGAGATAATCTAGCTAAGCATACATACCACTTAAGTGTTACAACAGAGAACTCCTGACTGATGTATAGACAACTATTCAAGGGTTCTTAAAGAAAATTAAACCCTACTTCCTCACATATTATGGATAGATTGAGGCAGTTTTGTGGCTGCAGTTCCAGTCCAAATCCCCAAGAACTGGCAATATCACACTAACACTAAGGTAATATCTAAAACCTGCAAAGTATCTTTAAAGCGTAAAAGATGACACAGTTCTAACTTGCAGTCTAACATCACAATATTCTATTTATAACATGTGACTCATCTCACCAGAAATAATTAAATATTGTAAACAGAACTTGGATTTAAAGGGGGAAAAAAGAAAACCACAAGAAGAAAAGGAGGGTCAGTCACTGCAGATAATCTCAAAAGTAGCATCCTTTCAAACTGCATGTTTTTCAAGCCACGTCATAAAAACTCTACAATTTTCTTGAACAGTTCAGTGCATGTTTAAATTCTCTCTGTAACTGTTTTACAATAAGCAGTCCACAAATCCTTAAAACACTCAGTGTAAATAGCCAATTAAAATGCTATGAAATGAAGAGGAGATTTATCTGATTACAGACTGTGAATAGCTATGCGGAATGTCAAAAAAAAAGAAGCATGGCACTTTGTACTGCTACCTTAAAATATTTATTTCAGTCTATTAAAAATTCTCACAGTGTATTTGTAGGCAGTCAAGGACTATACAGTCCTCTAAGCATCTTTGACATGATTTAACACAATAAAAATCAACTCAATTGAGCACCTCCCAAGGCTGAATAAAAACAAATTTAAATTTGAAATGAGATGCTGTCTCTTACTTGTATTTACAACTTAATATTGGAATAAAAGTTTCACCAATGCTTTAATTATTTATTGAACCTGCTGCTGGGAAAATTCTAGACTTTGGGTCTATGTGATAAAGATGCTTCTAGTAAGCCCTCCTGGCCTGATCCTAGAACTCACTGCTCAACACACTCAGGAAGAACAACAGGTTCATCGTGCAGCTCTCAGCACCCTCACAACAACGGTTAATAACAATTAATATAATCAAATATCAAAGCTGCTGTTGAATTCCCTAGAGGTTCACAGAGTCTCTTCCCATCTCCCCAGGATATATTAACTCTCCAAGTCAAACTGTTGTCAGATGACATGATGCTGAAGAGAATTTGCTCCCACCCGCTCTCCTGACAGATTCCTACAGTCACTAAGTCATCTGAAGTGTCTTCTGAAGATGCCTACCAAGAACTGACAATTTGGATTCCCACAGAAAATTCAACAGTTGCTTTATTAAGACCAGTATAGTCTAAAAACCTGTAAGACTGGTATCATACTGCATCACCATGCAGCCAGCATCTGTTCTGACCTGTGATAGCTCTGAGCACCATCTAATGCATCACCAAACCATCCTTCAACTAACCTCAACCTATGATGAAGTAACTGCCTCCTCTGCATCTCCCTACATGACTGTAACTGTGCTGTTTTGGATGAGGTGATCCTCACAAACAGAGGGCAATCAGAAACTTCCTTGGGATTGCCAGAAGCACCAAGGAGAGAAAGAATAAATCACTGGCAGACTGTATGGATGCTGTAAGGGAGGCAAAGATCTCTTTTTAGTCAAGGTTCAATGATCTTGCTCAATGATAATTGATTAGGTTGAGCTTAAGACCCAAGTTACAAAGGTCCTGTCCTCCTCCTATAGCTTGTTGCCAGTTAGCTATAAACTATGGTGACAGTACTAGTGAAGTGCTTGAAACAGGTAGTACCAAGGAACTCACCTCTTGAAGTGTGTAATGCACAAAAACAAACAAAAAAGGGTGTGTATATGTAACAGAAAGAATGAGATGCTTAACTTCTGGTAAAGACCCCCCACGGTTTCAGGGTAGGCTGAATACCCTATTAAGCCCAATCAATTTTAAATTGTTTGACCACACCTCTCTTCTGGTCTCCACACTTTTATTTTCCATTCTGAGATGCTGTAGTTTCCTTGGAATTTTTATTATTGCACACATCTTAAAATTATTTCATGAATCAATGTAAGAATCTAAGAGACTCTCACCCCGACCACTTCAAAATGATTTTACACATTAATGAGTATTGCTGTAAATCATCACAATCTCTGTTAAGGACAGGTTCTTTCTCTCTTTCCAAGATAGCACTGGAGGTAGCAGTGGTTTGGTGTTTTAAACAAATCAAAAAACTGGCAGCAACTGGAAACTTACTGTGAGGAGAGTCAGAGTGTCTTGGGGAGCGAGGGAGGGTTTAAGTTACCAGTCCCTTTAGGCCTCACTGCTTCTACTCAGAGCTTCCCTACTCTTCCAACAAGAGTGAAACAAGATCTACTTTGGAGACTTTCAAGGCCTGTCTGGATGCGTTCCTCTGTGACCTGAGCTAGATTGACTGGTCCTGCTCTGGCAGGGGGGTTGGACTCAATGATCTCTCTGGGTCATTTCCAATCCCTAACATCCTGTGATCTGTGATTCTGTGACCTGTGATCATCTTCACAACAATAATGGGCTAGATAATTTTTTTTTTTAAATCAAACCAAATTCAAATTAGTGAGAATCCCCTGAAAAAAGAAACCCAAACATCTTTGCCCTCAAGTTTCAAGCTCTAATTAAAGTCTGACTCTAAGAATCATTTCTTCAGATCAGACAGTACAGACACATCAACCTCCTTTTGAGACCTGCTGCATCTCCCAAGATGAACTGAGTGATGTGATCACATTGGCTGCATCTGATGGCACGTGCTCCCAGTATCAAACAAGACTGAAACATGTACTTCAGCAAAGTTTCCTTTAAAAACAGAAGAAAAATGCACGAAGAGGACTAGATTGACTCTGGTTTAGAATGCACTGTGTACAGTTCTGGAGCCCCCAGCACAGGAAGGACGTGGAACTGTTGGAGTGGGTCCAGAGGAGACCACGAAGATGCTCAGAGGGCTGCAGCAGCTCTGCTATGAGGACAGGCTGAGGGAGTTGGGGCTCTGCAGCCTGGAGAAGAGAAGGCTTCCGGAGACCTTATAATAGCCTTCCAGTATCTGAAGGGGCCTACAGGAAGGCTGGGGAGGGATTATTGACAAGGTCTTGTAATGACAGGACAAGGGGCAATGGGTTTAAAGTGGCAGAGAGGAGATTTAGACTGGATGTTAGGAGGAAGTTGTTTGCAGTGAGGGTGGTGAGACACTGGCACAGGTTACCCAGGGAGGCTGTGGCTGCTCCCTCCCTGGAGGTGTTCAAGGCCAGGTTGGACGAGGCCTTGAGTGACCTGTACTAGTGCAAGGTGTCCCTGCCTATGGCAGGGGGTTGGAACTAGATAATCCTTGAGGTCCCTTCCAACCTTACTATTCTATGATTATAACACAGCGTGCTCTGCTACACTTGCTGCATCAGAGCAAAAGCTGTGTGACAGGGGAATAACACCTCGAGCTGGTTCACAAGCAGTCAGTAATTAAGTGACTGTATGAGCTGAAAGACTGTCATGTGAACTACATGTGGAAATAACGGAGTTGCTTCTAACATGCTCTTACATTTATAGTGCTGCTCAGCACAAGAAGCCAAAGTGTATGGAGTCCAAGTAAATTGCAAATGGCACTTTAAAAGTACAATTTCCCCACAATGATAGATGTCCCTTTCTTATTTCCATCTGTTAGGGATTTTTTCATACCAAAAAGCAAGCCAAGTTCATTGGGCCCATACCTTAGTCCTGTAGTTCTAATCTTTACATCAAAGCTTAGCATGCACTGTAACTGCCTTAAAAAGCAACATGTAGGAAAGCATACAGTGAGCTTCTCACTTTGGTTAAGGTCTCTGACAATCCCAGCAGGAATGACTGCATACAATGGATTAGCACAATAAAGAACATGTTAAGAGCAATGAAAAAGAAACAGGGAAATGTGAGACAAACATTTGGGAAGCCCAAATTCCATTTCTAATTCTTCAGTGTGAGCTTGGTTACATCGAGGAGGGTTAGATCCAGGGGAAAAAAAAAAAAAAAGTGTTTGAACTAATTTTAGTTTCCTGATCCCTACGTGGAACCAGCATCACTGACAGGTATTAAGGACTCATCAAGCTTCACGACCATCAGCACACTGAGAGAGGAGCTGCCTGATTAGCAAATAAGAAATGCCAGAGAGAAAAGGTGTGTCTGAAATCCTGCCCCTCTTCACAACTTGCAAATGTCCTGAAATTACAGTGTTAGGTCCTTTAGCCCTTTAAAAGAACAACAGGCATCATTCTTTTTCTTTCAAAGAAGCCTGCAATGTTAAGCCATTTTTTGAGTACAGTGTTATAATAACAGGAACACTCCCTCTTTATTCAGGAGACCCAGACTCCACTGCCTGCAAGCACTAAATCCACCTCTTGCCACCAGGTAGGCTGATGATGAAGCTGCTCCCACTAGAAGAAACGCCATGTGGGAAAAGAAACTACAACCCAGCATGTATGCAGGCCAGTGGGAGCCTGACATGAAACGTGACAACTGCTAAACAGAGAAAACAGTTCTTGGTTTTGAACCCAATTCTAGTAAGCAGGCTGTAAAGTTCTCTCCTTCACTCCCTCTCTAGACCATGAATATTTCATTTTTTTTATGCAAACTGGAAGAGTTGCAATGCAAGGTTAAATTATCCTAAATAACCTTGAAACCCTTTTGTGAAGTTAGGCCTCTGAGTCAACTCCCAATCTGTAGAGAAAGAACTTTCTTACACAACGAGTTCTGTTGTTAGCCAGATGTAAAATACTGTGTGCTACCACGACCAAAATCTTGGTTAGAGTTGATTTGGCAAAATTTAGATCTTTGGCTCACCTTTTTGTATTAAGATCTGTGGTTTACATAGTCCAACTATTAAATAAATGTTTGTTCCTGAATTTTGAATGCAAAATTATTCTTGAGACAAGGAATCAGTTACAGTACTCTCCAAATTTTAGTTGATAACACAACATATATACACACACATGCTTAGACACTTTACTGCTCCATTAGTTCTTTAACTACAGACTTTATTAAAACTACTTTTTCTTTTTTGCTCTATTTTGCAGTAGACGGAGCATCCTCCAGACCAGCCACAGGTACACACCAAGTCAGCGTCTCACCCATATGTCATAAAGCAACCAAAATCACTTAAATAGACTTCTGGAAGCCTCAGAGAGCCACTAAGTTTCACTTTTAACTCTCCAAGTGCTTTATGAACCTCCTTCAACTCATAACCCTACAAATAGGGTTGGAGTCAGCACAGAGAAGCTGCGTCTCAGTGGTCAGCCTATGCAAAAACAGTTTCATGATCTCTCTCCAGAAAGGAAAAGGAGGGGAAGAAAAGAACAAAACATTTTTCACCCTGTTAGCTAATCTTTAAAATCTAGAAACCTTAGATGCATGTATTTTAAGTGATAGAAATAAGAAAGAATATTTGAAAGTCCTCAATAAAATCTTTACTGGGATAATGTGTATGCTTGTCATAAATGCCAGTTTAGTACTTAGATGATTTGCCTATTCAGAAAAATAAACCAAATATCCAACACAACTGTCAGACTGGACCTCAGCAATGAAGCAATCAAGTGATTTTTCAAACACTTAAGAGCTTATACATACACTTAAAAGATGACAAAATGGCACACAATTCTGAATGCCACAGTGTAGCTGTCAATTACATCCTTCTCACACGTCAATGACCACTGACTGGTCCTAGAAATTGATTTTTTTTTTCCAAGATTCTAGAAATACTGGGAATTCTACAATAAACAGTCTCAGTGTAGGTCACTGCCTGCCAGCCTAACCAGCCCATGCCACCTTGATTTAGGCTTTGTTTGTTGTTTGCAGTTCACGAGTGCTGAATCGGATTGTCTCCCTGGTAGATTCTGCTTTCTGTGATTGTAAACCAAGTTTACAAACTCAGTCTTCCATTTCTAACAGCATCAAGTAAACAACCTGGGTCTAACTGATCAAGTATTTAAAAGGAGGCCTATCCCGTGGCACTTCTCAGAAAGCCTGATGGAACCGAGCTAAGTGCCAACAATATTAAGGAAGCTTTAGAACATTTCTCTGCTACAAAACAATTGTTAAACTGGAAAAACAAACAGAAAAAAAAAAGTGAGCATCACAAATCAGACTCATTGCTGTTTTTTTCCACTCCCTGTTACAAAGTTACCAATAATATAGAGCTTCCATTCAGCATCTGCTTACAAACTCAAGTAACATTGTTACTCTTGAAACAAACCAGGCTGTTAATGGGCTTTTGCTAATCACAGGTGAAAGGTCACTCTCATTTAGCAGTACGCTAAGAAATAAACAGAACACAGTGACATGACAAGATTGGGNAAAGAAGGAGGGGGGGGGGGGGGGGGGGGAAATCAGTGTTCAAATATTGACATGGGTTATATTAAGAATGAAAATATTTTAGCTCAAGATATATCAGTCCCGGCCACACAGCTTCCTTGGCACTATCTATAGTGAAATAAAAAAGAAAAAAAATCCAGCTAAAAATACAGTAAAGACAGTAAGTAACCTATGCCCTACCTTGTAGTTTTGAGATTATATATTAATTTAACAATAATAATATTAACACCACTGACAAGTTGCAAGTCCCAAATCCAAAGCAAATAAATCGACCTTTCCCTTCTCATTCCCATGCACATCCTCTGGTAACTTGTTATGAGCATGAAAACTTCTCTGTGCACTTTTCTTCAGGAAGGAATTGCACTCACCTTCTCGGCAAAGTCGCATTGCATCTCGGTTTCTTCCATATTCCTTGAAACTTTCTTCTAATGCTGTTCCTAAAACCAGAAACCACAACATTTCGATCTACGCACAAATGGAGAGTTGGGCTGACCCCCCCGCTACTGACCTGTAGCCCTTCCTCTAAGGGAACAGACCATCACATCAGGGATATGCTCTCCCACCGCTGCGGCGGTAAATACAGCTTCAGAGGGACCGAGACCTGCTGTCCCGTCCGAGAGAGCGGGGCCGGTGCTGCTCGAGCAGCTGTCAGCGGCGGGGGATGCCTCACCTGAAGCGAGAGCTCCTCGGCCCCGAGCCCAGGCTGAATCCAGGGCAGGAGGTGCCGGCCTCCGGCGACTGGCTCAGACCTCCCCGCACCATGTCCCGGATTACAGGAACTGGGGCAAGCGCTGCCCGCTCCGCGCCGCATTCGAGTCCCCGGCCGGGGGGCGCCGCCGCCTCGGCAACCGCGTACCGGGACAACTAACTCGGCCGCGACGTTAATGGGGGAGGCGGTGGAAATGGACCCAACGGCCTTCCCGGACGCAGGACGCCTCCGTGCCGGGCACCCCGCCGTGTTGTATCGGCGCCCCACGGTCCCTCCCGCGGCGGGGCCATGAGCGGGGCACCCTCAGCCCCGAGGGAGCTGGGGCCGAGCCGGTA
>WBNM01036147.1:17345-72609 GCA_013399055.1 Ramphastos sulfuratus | reverse complement strand
CCCTGGCGGGTCTACCTTACAACCGGAGCTTCCTTAAAGACATCGGCGAGCAGGAACCTCGCTCCGAGCGGGCGGTGTCGCTCAGCTAAAGCGGGGGGAGGTGGGGGGGAGAGGAGGCGCCGCCCGCTCGCAGCGAGTTTCCTGCTCGCTGTTGCCTTCGCTGTATTCCTAACCTNGTTTAGCAGCATCGACCCAATGGCTCCAGGGCTGCCCCAGCATCGCCTCGGGGCTGGGCAGGGACCTGCGCTCCCCGACAGCCGCCATTGCCGCTGCGGTGGCGGCGGGGCCGGCGCCGCTCCCGCCTCCTCCGCCTCCGCCTCCTTCGCCGTGGCGGGGCCGCCGCTGCCGCTGCCTGGCCGCCGCCGCGCTGCGCTGCTCCCTTCTGACGTCACCCGCGGCCCGGACCGACATTCTTTCCGCTGTTAGAATGTAACGAGAACAAGTCATCGGCTGGTTAAGGTGGCGCCGCGATTTTAAGGAAGCACCGCGGCGCTGTCAGCCTGCCCGCCCGCTGGCTCTCCCTCCTCCCCGCGGGCAACCTGCGGCCCTGGGTCGCCGACCACTCACCTCTGCGGCGGCCCGGAGGGCAGGAACCGGGTGCCCATTATTGTAGGGGGAAGCGCTCCCTTCCTCTTCACCGTGTAGGTGAGGCGCGTTTGTGTGTTTGCGCTAACAAAGCAGCGGAAGGGAGCGGGAACGGGGGGGGGCGGGTGTGAGGGTGTAAGAGCAGGGCTACGCCGCTCGCCAGGCGCTCCCCGGCTCCATGGATCGCCTTTGTCTCTCTCCCTCCGCACCACGGCCCCGCGACCCTACAAAAACAGCGGCCGCATCACAACCCCGCCTGGCACCCGCTGCCCCGGGAAGGCCGGGGGTGGGGGTGGACCAGCGACGCGACGCTGAGAGGAGGAGCCGAATTTGCGCGCCCCGCCCCTCCTGGCCGGTCTACCTTAAAACCGGAGCTTCCTTAAAGACATCGGCGAGCAGGAAACTCGCTCCGAGCGGGCGGTGTCGCTCAGCTAAAGCGGGGGGAGGTGGGGGGGAGAGGAGGCGCCGCCCGCTCGCAGCGAGTTTCCTGCTCGCTGTTGCCTTCGCTGTATTCCTAACCTGTCCCTCAGGGTGGGGGGGGTGGTGTCTTGTCATTATTATTGCTCATTACTTTATGAACAACAGCTTTCTTTTTTAACTTTTTTTTCCCTAAACTTTGGGATGAGGTTGAGCGGTGTGAAAAGCAAGGATTAAAGGATGCTCTCCTGCTTGCAAACTCTTAGTAACAAAGTTTAAGCTTTGCAAAATCAAGGTATTTTGATTAACATAAAAATAAAACCGTGTAAGAAATGGTTTTCAAACCTAGATGTTTTTATCTCCCATCAACGAAAATATTCTAGCATCAATATCGACTTAACTTCTCAGGCTACAATCTTGCAAAGATTTCTGGCCACACTTGATGCCACCACCATCAGCAACATCTTCAGTGACAGGCTAGAAACATAATATAAAGCTGATCTGCTGCTCCCTTATAGATGCTCATGCCCTCAGTGGAACTGGTCACGGATCCCATAGGTGTATTTGCAAAACTAGACAGCAGAAATCAAAACTGTAAAGAAATGTATTTGGACTGCAATCCCAGTCCTGCAGAGCTGTATTTACATGCAGACTCGGCTAAAGCTTCGCTACTTCTGTTCAATGTGGAACTATCTGAGCTATAGATGTTTCTTTTTACATTTATGCCTGTAAAAGATGTATAAATACAAGCTCGTCAGACAATTGTCATACGGGAGGGTGTAATTATAATAGTTTCAGTGTTCCACCCAGCTGATAACTTATGTCACACTCAGAAGGTATCTGGTAAAAGTGTAGATTCAATACAGAACAGCTAGTGGGACTTCTATCTCCTCTTGATCAGTGCAAGATTAACTTAACTAAAGGCAAATACCAGGAGATTTAGACAAAGAGAAGAACAATGACTGCGGCATCTGTGACAGGATTACTCAACCAAGGCTAGCAACTTCTTGAGCTGGGCCCTGATCTTTCTGACGTTTGCTCTTAACTCTACTGTAGGTTCCCAAAACAGTGAAATAATCATCTTAGTCTAAGCATGACTGAAGGTATTTATGGAACCACAGTCTAAAGATAGATGCTGAATGGAGGGCATTATTGTTTGATTCACTAACAGTATTCTTCATAGTATAGAAAAGTACTTATATTAAAACTAAGAACATCACTGGAAGAAGAATGTGTAGTAAGGTGCTGAACAATTTCTCAACAGAACTTGAGAACTTTTTTTGTGGTGTAGAAGTCTGACAAGAAAAAAAACCCCAAAAACCTATGACTGATCTTTTCCAAGCTTAGTTCTTCAAGTGCTCCACAAATGGAGTCCAACATAACATCTGTAGCTGAATCCAGACACCAGCCATAGGATAAGGCAAGTTATGGACAGAATTACTTTCTCTGTGTCAAATATTCTGGTTGTTCTTATTACAAACGTCACTTATAGAGCTCTCCTTTTGTTCTGCAGAAAGCTGTCAGCTGCAGTTTGACAAAGAAACCTCAGTACATCTAAGTATCCATCAAATCCATAGAGGCTTTTTCTATTACTTATTTTACATAGACCATCAAGCAAATACAGTGATGGGTGACCAAAGAGAGCCATGGAGCACCATCATCTACCTTTTAATAGTGACAGACTTTACCACAGCATATTAATTTAATGTTCACACATCACATGACTCTTTTTTGAAAACATTACTGATGTATGTATGCCAAATTACACAAAAGTAAAATGGCTTAATTTGGCAAAATTACACTGATTAGCTAACTACTTTAACAAGCCACTATATTATCGACTTTTCAGTTTCTGAGGCTGACACTCATCAAGTCACTCAAAAGAGCCTCTTGCTTTAAAAGTGCCAGGCAAAAAGGTCAGGCACACACCACTTTCATGCAACTTTGATTATCCCCTGTCTTACTCTTGTTTCGTTGGTTTTTTTTTCCTCTTTCAAACTGCTTGTTGCATTTTTACCCCTCCCTCTTTCACAGCTTTTCTTTTTCCCCCCCTCTATATTCCCACTCAAGATGTAAATCTACAGTCTGGGCCCCCAGGCTATCCTTTAGGAAACCACCTTCTGTTAGTAAAACATTTTCCCACTATGTCGTGAATACACCAGGATTCCAGCAGAGGGAGGAAAGCAGCAGCAGCAGCAGGAAGATCAGTTCACCTCTTCGATGCACAACGCTGATTAGTCAGAGAACAGGAATAGGGGCAGATTAAAAACTAATTTTACATGGACTGGAGGTGGAGAAAATCTTCTTTCCCTACAAAGTCAATAGGCTGAATATGTGTTTAGGTTTTTTTAGGAACCCAAGTACAACACTACTAAGTTGTTTCCATAGTGCTATATATATGGATGCATTGATGATTTTAAGGGAAAATCCTGAAAATGCATCTTGTTAGAAGGAGATCAGAGTTGAGAACACATTGGCAAGCCATAGATTTTGAACAGAGGTGACTATTATGAATCAGAGACATCAACATCAGGAGTGCAGTCATCCAAAGCTCCCTTGGGAATCAGCAGAGAGATGTGGATACTCTGGGGGTCAGTTTGGTCCCCCCTGGTCCAAAGGACTTTTTGAAGAAGCCCTTCTCTTCCCACTGACCACAGAAGTACTCAAAAATGACCATGCACATAAATCAAGCACACAGAATTAAGCAGAATTAATCTGATGAAGACTGGACAGGACACTCAGGTGTGCAAAGCACCGTCCAGAAGCCAGTGCACCTTTAAGAGAACAAAAAGAGGCCCAGAAATACTACTAGTTCAAAGGGCTTAAATGAAGAAATAAAACAGCCCAAGAAGTAGCAGTGTGTGAAAAATTACAGACTGCTCAGCTGTGTGGATGTGAACAGGTATTCAGAGAAGGGACAAGCAAAGAGGATTTAAGCACAGGAAGAAAGTGGAGGTAAAACTGAAAGGCAGGAAAACAGCAGAAAATAGTAGATGATGGAGACAAACGAGACAGATAATGGAGTGAAGAAAGCATACATAAACAAATAAAAAATGTAGCAGCCTGCAAAAGGAAAGAAAGGAGTCAAGGAAACAAAACATACAAAAAAAGAGAAAACCTCACAATTTTAAAGCTCACTACATAGATTAACATATTAAACATGTTTGGCCATACTGTGATTAAATGTATGCCTACAAACAGCATGCAACTGCTCAGAGCTGCTGAGGATGACTGTTTTGTGGCATGACACTGCAGGCATTTTCACCTGTACTGGCAGGTTTCATTCTTTTCACCAGGTGGTCTGGGAAAGCCGTTCAAACAGGGAACACCTACTTCAGCTGCTCAGTTAGAATCTCTAAGACAGCCTCCATACAGGACCTGAGATATGGTAACTCTGAACTGGAGTGCAAATGGAAGGATGCAGAACTCTTTTAAGAACATTAAGTACAATGACACAATTCACCGAGGATCTTCCACAATGAAAATGAAAGGATGCAAGAACTGAAGTGCAAAGGCAGAGACAGGGAGAACCTACAAGGGTGTCACCTTATCAGTACTCAGAAGAAAGAAAAGTAGTGAATTCATAAAAAAGTCTGTCAAGGAAAAGATCTGAAGGGCATTATTAAGTTATTTTTAGCTAAAAGGGCTACAACGACCAAGAAGGGCTTAAAAACTAAGAACAAATATAATTAGTGAAGACTTGGTAGAATGTGATATAGGATGAAATTGTAACTCCAGTAGTTGATATGCTGAAGTGAAGTCCTGACCCTTCCAATCAGGTCCTGCTGACAGCAGTGGAACTGTGAGTACATTTTGTGCATTTCAAAATATGTCTCCAGTATGAGAAGTATGAGAATGTAATTGGGCAAGTAGAGAAGTAAGAGATAAAAAGATAATATATATATCAAGATGTCCAGATGATGAGAGAACTATCAGGGCATAACAAAACAAACCACTTCATTCCAGCCCCACTATAGAAAAATATTAATATATGAAGATAAATGCATGAGGGTAATCTGTAGTTTGCTCTCACCTTCTAAAAGCAACTTCTGCCTTTATAATTCCCTTTCTAACAACAGGACTGTGTATTCTGACACCACAGTATAATAATCATGAGCAGGACACAATTTAAAAAAAAAAAATCATACAACCAATCATGCCAGACTATTATCCTTTTCCCCACAGATCCTGGGAACAGGTTGATGTGTATGATTTTATTTATGAGTAACACTTCAAAGGGGGAGCTGAAGATGCTCAGAAGTGCTGGAATGCAGCACTTTAACTACTGGAATCTGAAATTATTGTGCATACCTACTATGAACCACCTGTACCAAGGAAAAGAACAATACTGTTAAGATTAGTAGGCTAACATAAAAGTACCTCTTTCTGAGGAGAAGGGATGGAGAAATAAAGGCTAATGAATGTAAACTTGCAAAGAATTCTGCATTAGGATGAGACTTCAATAGATGTTAGTCCAAACATCACAATGACTACACAGAAGATAGTATATTTTTGCACTCAAATTATAAAGCAGTGTCACTGCCATGTGTTAACAAAATACACAGTATCTAGCAAAACATTCAAGCCACTTCTTTCTTTACTCAACTATCAAATATGTCTTAAATGAAAGCCAAATTTCTGCAAGAATTGATAGCTTAGAGATCTAAAGCACAGTAAGGAGTATAAGGATACAGGAACACAGATATTTTCCCTTTTCAGATGTCACAGAATCATAGAATGGTAAGGTTGGAAGGGACCTCAAAGATCATCTAGTTCCAACCCCCTGCCATAGGCAGGGACACCTCCCACTAGTACAGGTCACTCAAGGTCTCATCCAACCTGGCCTTGAACACCCCCAGGGAGGGAGCAGCCACAACCTCCCTGGGCAACCTGTGCCAGTGTCTCACCACCCTCACTGCAAACAACTTCCTCCTAACCTCCAGTCTAAATCTCCCCTCTGCCAGTTCACACCCATTGCCCCTTGTCCTGGCATTACAAGACCTTGTCAATAATCCCTCCCCAGCCTTCCTGTAGGCCCCCTTCAGATACTGGAAGGCTACTATAAGGTCTTCTGGAAGCCTCTGTCACTAAATATGGTCAATCTTTGAAGAGAATCTTGCAATGAAAACACTGAATAGCTACACAAAGTTTTCAAGTGTTAAGTGAAATTAAACAAAGTACATCCAGTTAATCATTATTAAGTCAAACTGATGTTTATTAATTTTACATAAGATACTGAAATCACCTTTTGAATTTGGAAATGCTAAAACAATTTTGGCAATCTAACTATGCAGAAGAATTATTTTAATCAGAGGAATCAGAAGTGGGTATGACCTTTTAAATTCTCATTTAGACACAGAGAATACAGTATTACAATTTGGTATTATTAAAATCTGCAGCTATTCAAGCCTGCTGTAATACAGCATTAGTGCTGACTTCCCATTTATTGAAATCAAAGCACACTTAATGAGAACAGTCTGATATCAACCATCTTCCAGGGGAACCTAACTGCCATACAAGGTTTCATAACCCTTCCTGGTTTCTTGCCAGCTCATCTACATTGCTCCATAGCAATTCATTGAGGTAGAAGAGTCTGGCTCCATGCACGGGACTCGAGCTTCTTGAGCCTGCAATCAGGCCTACCTATGATGTGAAGCTGCCCTCTGAAGCCTGACATGCTGATTAACATCAGACTGAAGATCTTGAGAACCCTGGCACAAGGCAGTTTAAATTTATACCATTCTTCTCATTTGCTGTTTGCTGCACTGACGACACACCAAGTTAGCAGTAAAATACCATACAAATCAGATATGGATGGATCTATGGGACTTGATAGGAAANATTCTATGATTCTATGCATGCAAGGGTGCTAAGAGAGCTAGTGTGAAAGATCATGGATGTGGACCATGAAACTGCTGATAATCTGGCTAAACTGCTGTGCTCCAAGGGTGGTAGTAGCTCAATATCAAACTGGCAATCGGATACAAATGGAGTTTCCTGTGGGTCAATACTGTGCTCAGTCTTATTCAGTACCTTTTAAAATGATCTGGATTATGGGAGTAAATTTATCCTCATCAAGTCTGCAGATGATATAAAACTTGGAAGACCAATAGATAGACTTGAAGGAAGTGTCACTATGTACAGAGACTGTGACAGGTTGGAAGACTGGGATAGTTCAAGAGACACATTACAAAACTGGACAGGGTCCAGTAGAGAGCCAGCAAAGTGATTAGAAGATGGGAAAACTTACAGAAGAAATAAGAAGGAATTCAGTCTGTTCAGCCTAAAGAGATGGCTCAAGCTGGTTGTAATCACAGTTTTCCAATAAATAAAAGGTAATTATAGAGTAGATGAAGGCAATTTCTTCACAAGAAACGCAAGGCAAGAGGCAACAGGCACAAGTTGCTTCAGAAATTCTGTCAGATACAAGAAAAAAAAAATTTACTGTGAGAACAATTAAACTGGAACAGGTTGCCCAGAGAAGTGGTGGACTTTTCCTTGCTGGAAATATTTAACACTTGGCTTGATGAAGCCTCAGATAAGCTGCTTTCATGAAAAGGTTGGATCAGATGATGTCCAGAGAATTCTTCCAATCTAGACCTTCCTATGGTTATGTGAAAATCTGATAGATGTTGTGACACTTATTCAGTGGCAAGGAGCAAGGAAGTAGATAATAAGGACAATTTTTGCAGATACCCTGGGTTCACTGATATAGGCACTTCTCAGGCTGCTGGAAAATCCAGGGAAGCATTTGGTTACAGAAACTTCAGATATTAGAGCTTCCAACGTTACACACTGCAGGGGCTACATCATGTCAAATGTTCCTGGCTCTTCTCGAGCCCAGGTTAACTCTACCACTGAAATAAGTTCTGCAGACCAGCTCCATGCTAACTGAAATGGCCCTTGTTGCTGCAAGCTATTTTAAAATCCATTAAAGGTGATTTGCACAGCAAATACTAGCTATGCAGGCTACAACAGACTGGATTGTTCAGTTTTGTGCTTAAGAAAAATGCTGCAGTCTTAGAGAAAAAGTCTTTTCTTTTGTGACATCAAGCAAAAAATAGACAAAAAGGTGGAATGCATGTGATGATAAAGAATAGAGATAAACAGAAGGGAAACAGAGAAAGGAACAGATATTGTTTCAATGTATTAGCAGTACCTGATAAAATAATCTGCACTAGCAGCATTTTAGCCAAAAGTTTCTGTTCATTGTCATCATTTTCTCTTTTTCCTAACACTCTGCCAGGAGCACTGAAGAATAACCCTCACTGTGTCAGGCAACTGTATAGTCTGCCTCAGTTTACAATTCTACTTTCTGAACTTGTAAGATAAGAGAACTGATGCAGCTGGTAGGCTATGGTATACAGCAGAGCCTAACTGCCTTCATATGCTTTAAAATATCATGGAGACACAGAAATAGACAACAATAATTCATCTTGGAAAAGAAGTTTACTTCTTCTAAACTGAAAAAAAAAGGAAATCTAAAATATTCCCTGTCTACCACAGGCTACCCTGTACCACTTGTACAAATCACCTCACCTACGTGACTGACACAATCCACCTCCCTTTTATCTTTTTAAGTCTGACTGCTCCATGCATTGAACTCCTTTTAGGTTGATTGTAAGGTCACTTTATTTCCCACTGAAACTTATATTAAACACCTGTGCTTCTTAAAAAAAAAAAACAAAAACAAAAACAAAAAACCAAAGAAAACAAACCCAACAAGACTCCCTGCTGCATCTGGTAACACTTCAGGCTCGCTTTGCAACCCTGCTAATATCCTGTTCTCCACGCTTCTCACATCTAAAGTATGTGAATATTATGCTTAAGGAAAATATTTGGGTAAGTATGTCACAGTACCTTAAAAGTATGGTGAATCGCTGGGTCGTTTTATCAATTGATCTTCATCTGTTCAGATGTTGGAAGCTTTCTCTAGTTTGTACCTGATTAATTCTGAAAGAAAACAAAAAGAGGACAGCAATAAGGCATTTGAAACTTTGCCTTTGGTTCACAGCAGCAACTGCATCTGTTTAAAACCTCCTATGAAGCATTCTGTCAATTTAACAAATGGAGTTTCTGCAATGGATTTAAAATTGAAAAGTAAGCAGGGAGCTGTTATGTAGCCTTATGCACAGAGCAGCTCTTTAAATGGCAGCCTGACATTACCAGAAAGGTATGCATTGGATGAAATCTCAATCTTCAGCCCAGTTACTGCACTTACATTGACTATTACTGACCAGATTTCCAAGCAGAGGGTTGTGTCCGTGTCACAAGCTGGTAACACAACAGTGCTGGATTTTCTGCAGAGGATTTTTCTAGAATTATAGCACAACTCCAACCACAGGGGCTCTCAGTACACAGCCACTGACATTTTGACCACCGTGTCATAGAACGCGGATAGCTAAAAATGATCCCTCCCGTAACAGTCATTAGTGACTATTACTGTGCCCCTGATGAAGAACTGAACAAAAAATTAAGAGAGATGTACAGATTGAGGCCTTGCCCACTAAAGGAACTTTTATCATCTCAAGCACAGGTTTTTAAAACCCTTTCATTCAATGCTTATAAACTTACTATTTATATAAATCAAATTTAAGCCCGGGTTGCTTTGGTTTAGCATAAATCAATGTCTAATTGATTAAAGCTAAGCCAAAGCCCTATTAAAACTTAAAAGCACCCCAAACCCTACATTGTAACCAGCCTTTTGCACAGGTTATATTAAAGATCCAATAACTGGTTTTTATAAGTGCTTTGAAATTAAACTGGTCAGTTTTTTCATCTACCTGAAAGTGATGAAAACAGATAAAAAATAAGCCAGTCTAGCACCGGGACCAGATGACACTTCAGAGAAAACTATTTTTTCCCCCTGAAGGATTAAAGTCCAGACAAGAGGAATGCAGTCCAAGAGGGCATCTATGCTGTCCCACAGGCCTGCAGAATGAACCTTTCCCTGGCTTCTACTGCTCCTCTGGGAAGCTGTCTGCAAGCTGAGTTTCAGTCTTTAAGCCTTCCTTACACACTGAGGATCACATCCCTTTGGTTTTTTTCCCCTCTTAACCTCCAGCCTAGCAGCTGGCACTATCTTGTCTGAGAACACCTAAGGATGTATTTACTATTTCTAAGTTTTACTCTGCTCAGTGACATACTTGATCCTAAGAAGCACACTCAAGCTTAATTATATTCTAGCTACTCCCTAACAGCCAAAGTTTTCTCAAGTTCAGTGGACAACACTTGAGAGCAAGCCCAGTATTAATTTTTCCTCTCTCCTCTGCAATTATTGTTCTGCTTTATGGTTAATAAAAATAGTTGTTAACAAATCTCTGCACTAGTAGAAGTCTCAGAAAACATGGTATTTCCTTCTTACATATACCAAATCTCACTGAACAACTACAGTGTCAAACCTCCTCTTAAGCTCTTGCTTCTGCTCACTGGGAAAGGCAATGCAGTGTTGTCAAGAATCCTTTTTCTCCTTCATTTGCTTAGGAGAGGAGATGGATTTATACAAGACCATCCCCTTCACAGGGATCCCAACCATTTCAAGCATATGACCTCCTTGCTTTGGAAGGAATTTAATCCTTCCTCCCCATCCCAGTTTCTTTAGGGGATATGAAGGCTCTGCATGCAAAGTGCTATTTCCTTTATCCTGACATAAATGTTGTTATATAAAATGCAAATTGATTGCTTCATGCAAAAACCAAAGCAAAAGCTACCTATACAACATAAAACTTCTCCAAAGACCCACAAATCTAGAAATGGGGCAGTAAGTGGCAGGTACACAAAGTGGACCAGATGAGGGTGAAGGAAGGATCAGCAAAAAAATTATTCCTGCATAGAAGAGATCAGAGCATACAATATCACCACCTGTGAATTTTGCTGCAGGGATTACATCTGGAGTTGAGTCTGAAGGAAGCTAAGAGAATAAGTTTCAAAGGAGTAAAGTGACAGCTTAATGACCCTTTAAAGAGAACTTTTTCTGTGGATAATGGGTGCAAAAACCAGGAACGATTCGTGTGGAGAATTTACAGCAGGTCAATTACAACCACAAGTGTCAGCAAAGAGTAATGCAAGGAAGCGATGGGATGATTGAGGAGAAGCCAGGAGGAGCTTGCTCTCCAGAGGGTAAGTGCTTTCACACCATGGAAAAGGGAGAGCTGGATCTAAGATGGAAAGATGACAAAAATAGTCAAAGCAGCAATCCAAGAAAATGGAACAAGGCCTGCATTTCAAATCAGCAAAGAGAACTTAGCACTGTGTCACTTTTGATGCCTGTCTATCACAGAAACTTGGCTGCAATTGCTGTTTGATACTTTGAGGAGTTACTGTTACACAAGACAGGAAACCACAGCCTGGCAGGGCAGAAGCTATATGCCAGTTAAAATATAATAAAGGCATAGTTACAATGACTAATGTGTACTAACCCTGTAAGGGGCAATATAATTACATGAAAACTGTAATTGCAAATCAACTTGTTAAAATGAAGGAAATGTAAATGCACGTGATAAAACCATTCCTAACTTTTGAGAGTATCAAACCTGATCCCTCACCTATCCAAACTCCTTTAACTCTTTCTTGCACCCTCAGCAAGTGTGCAGATGGCACCAAGCTGTGTGGCACAGTCGACTTGCTAGAGGGTAGGGATCCATCCAGAGGGACCTGGACAGGCTGCAGAGCTGTGCCCAGGCCAACCTCATGACATTCAACAAGGCCAAGTGTAAGGTCCTGCACCTGGGTAGGCACAATCCCAAGCACAACTGCAGGCTGGGTGGGGAATGGCTGAGAGCAGCCCTGAGGAAAAGGACCTGGGGGTCTGGGGTGATGAAAAGCTCAACATGAGCCTGCAGTGTGAGTGCAGCCCAGACAGCAACTGTGTGCTGGGCTGCAGCAAGAGCAGTGTGGGCAGCAGGGCAAGGGAGGGGATTCTGCCCCTTTGCTCTGCTCTCCTCAGACCCCACCTGCAGTCCTGTGTGCAGTTCTGGAGCCCCCAGCACAGGAAGGACATGGAAGTGTTGGAGCCAGTCCAGAGGAGGCCACCAAGATGCTGAGAGGGCTGCAGCAGCTCTGCTGTGAGGACAGGCTGAGAGAGTTGGGGCTCTGCAGCCTGGAGAAGAGAAGGCTTCCAGGAGACCTTAGAGTAGCCTTCCAGGATCTGAAGGGGGCTACAGGAAGGCTGGGGAGGGACTATTGACAAGGTCTTGCAATGCCAGGACAAGGGGCAATGGGTTTGAAGTGGCAGAGGGGAGATTGAAAGTGGATGTTAGGAGGAAGTTGTTTGCAGTGAGGGTGGTGAGACACTGGCACAGGTTGCCCAGGGAGGTTGTGGCTGCTCCCTCCCTGGAGGTGTTCAAGGCCAGGTTGGACAAGGCCTTGAGTGACCTGTGCTAGTGGGAGGTGTCCCTGCCTATGGCAAGGGGTTGGAACTAGATGATCCTTGAGGTCACTTCCAACCTTACCATTCTATGATTCTATATACCTGGATATATAGTTTTATATACCCTGGATCCATCTGCCCCTTGCTCAAATACTCACTTTACACCTATAAGGACATGATGGCACAGTTAATGGATACACTGTTTCTACTTGTGTTTTCAAAAAAGTTATACATTGAGTCTTTAAAATCTTCAGGCATTGTTATTGTTCTGTCCCTTCCAGCCTTACCATTCTATGATTCTGTGATTCTATGTGCTTAAATTTCAGAACATTCTTTCTCCTTTGTTGCCCACTAAATACCTCAATTTAAGATAAAATACTACATTGACATTTATATAAATGAATATATGGACATGCTAGGTGTAACCACACCAATACTGGTCTTCATTTAAACACTCTGTTTATGGGAATAACCTACTGAAGTCTTACACTGCCCCTTGGAAAGATGGGTGCAGGAGGTATGTGTTGGAAGTACATGAGCTGAACGGCAGAAGGCCAGGGGCTGCTGTTGTGGCTAGCTAGCAACACAAGGGTAAATCATGGCAATTCTCAGGCTAACCTGGTTTGTGCTGGGGACTGACTCTGAATCCACTAACTACAGAATCTCAAGGAGTCGAGGATGGTATCGAAACTGTAAGCTTTACCAATTACATAATTGGCCCTCCTGTTTGGGAGATCTTTACATCGTGACAGATCAAGAAACAAATACCAGATTAGACACTAAAATTCTACAAGTGCCAGTTACAAAATTGCAGCATCTGAAGATTTCAAATTGTTTCTGTGTGTACTCTGTGTATGTCTTCACAGTTGTCAAAATTACTCTCCCAGGAAGGTCCATCATAGACTTCGAGCAAGCTCAATGTCACATCAAAGTGGTAAGGAGACCTTCTTGCTTTCTACAACTCCCTGAAAGGAAGTTGGAGCCAGGTTGGGGGTGGTCTCTTCTCTCAAGAACAACAGATAGGACAAGAGGGAATGGCCTCAAGTTGTGGCAGGAGAGGCAGTTTCATTCCTGAAAGGGTTGTCAGGTCTTGGCACAGGCTGCACAGGGCAGTGGTGGAGTCTTCACTCCAGTAGGCATTTAAAAGCTGCATAGATGTGGTGCTGAGGAACATGATTTAGTGGTGAACCTGGCAGTGTTGGGTTAAATGGTTGGACTTGATGATGTTAAAGGTCTCTTCCAACCAAAATAATTCTGTGATTCTATACTAATATGAACTATTTCTCAGAATTACCTCAATATTTATTATTATTTGTGCAAATACAGATGCATCAGAATATTCAGTGCAAAAATATAATAATGATACAAGTGATTTTAAAACTGTTTCAAACACACATAGGCACCTTCCTAGGTAAGGAGAAGGGCCAAACAATTAACTAAAATCTTAGCCAAAGGATAAGCAATAACAACTCTCAGAGAATTCTAAATAAATTTACCAAAACTGTCTCAAAAAAAAAATATATGCACAGCAAAGTGCACTTGAGGGATTTTAATTATGACTTTTGTCATTTTCCCTTAATAGCAACAGGAAAAGATTTGCATTATTTTGCCCCACAAAATTTGCATTATTTTGCCCCACAAACTAATTTAGTTTTACCTTCCAACAATTTCTCCTTTAATTTAGAAGTTTCCTCTAGCACTAAGACTAACAAAGTCATAAAGAAGCCTTTGCAGACTGCATTTCAACTCTTTAGGTACAACCACACAAAGCATAGAACAGACAGGTTAAAAAAAATACTTGGTTTCAGAAATAATGAAAAATATACTGTAACTGAGTATCTTGTCTTATATTTCAAAACACCTGCATCTTGCAGCATGATTTATGCCTCCATCTGAAAGTTCAATCCATAAAACACATTACTTTACTGCACCTAAGATAAATAAGGACAGTGGAAATTATCTTCAGACACTTCTTTCAAAATGGTATTTATATACAACTGTAGAGCAGAAAAATCTATGTTCTGCATTCTGTGCCATAGGAACCTTCCATACCAATTACAACTTGCATTACATCAGAAACACAAACAACAAAAGACTACTAGCAGGCAATGAGATACTGGACATTAGGATTTTGCCTTTCAAAAAACCTAACAAGCTCCTGATTAGTTCATTTCATAGAATCATAGAATTACTTGGGTTGGAAATGGCCTCCAAAGCTCATCCAGTCCAACCCCCCCACAGTCAGCAGGGACATCCTCAACTAGATCAGGTTGCTCAGAGCCCCATTGAGGCTCACCTTGAATATCTCCAGGGATGGGATCTCAACCACCTCTCTGGGCAACCTGTTCCAGTGCTTAATGACTCTCATTGTAAAGAACATTTTCCTAACATCCAATTTAAATCTGCTCTTAGAATCATAGAATGGTAAGGTTGGAAGGGACCTCAAAGATCATTTAGTTCCAACCCCCTGCCATAGGCAGGGACACCTCCCACTAGTACAGGTCACTCAAGGCCTCATCCAACCTGGCCTTAAACACCTCCAGGTTCATCTTCCCTAATTTAAAACCCCTGTTCCAGTCCTGTCACTTTGTAAACAGTCCCTCTCTAGCCTTCTTGCAGGCCACCTTCAGGTACTGGAAGGTGGNTCCTGTGTCGAGGGCTCCAGAACTGGACGCGGTGCCCAGGTGCAGTCTTACCAGAGCAAAGTGGCAGAATCACCTCTCTAGATCTGCTGGCACTCTGATGCAGCCCAGGATGTGATTTGCCTTCTGGGCTGCAAGCTCACACTGTCTGCTCATGTCCACCCCCAACGGGGTGCATGAAGTAAAACAGTCATGTTAAAAGAATATACAATTGTATCACATAAACATACTTTTCAAGACTGTAAGGCACAGCTAATCGAGACAATGCAGAGTACATGATTAACATGATTTGCAAGATTTTATTACTGAGCCCCTCTGTTAAAGGTAATGTTATTCAAACTACAGCATCATGGTTATTGCAGATTAAAGATTTCAAATTAGCTCCTCATGTATATCATTATTGTGAGTGGTTGTATTTTATCTGTCTAATTTTAAATTACTGCAGGCAGATGAAAGTCATCTTAAAAATCTGACTCATAATTTAGGTACCATAGCACTAACCTTAACAGAGATGCTGGGTCTTACACAGGTACAATACTATTCTCAATGTAAACAAAGGACACTGCCATGCACCCCAGGCTAAGGATGTCAGCATTTTTCAAACACCTTTCTGACTGTTCCATTTTATGGTGATGCAATATGACCTACATTTTCAATGGCCAAAGAGAGACAGAGACATAGAAAGGGAGGAGACAGAGAAAAAGACAGACAGACCTTTGCTGTCCTTATCCTCCATTAGCTACAGCTTTAACTGTCCCTCACCAGGATGGTAATGGGTAAGAATAAAAGCAGAATAACATTATGGCAATTTCTGAATGAGAAGCTATAAGATAGGCCAGCATAAGAAATAGCAAGATTTTTTTTTCCTGCAGTCCTGTGAACAAGTACATAGCAATACCCTCAACAGGAAAGAACAGTAGAATCAATAATTTTATAATCAGTTGCCAGTACCAAGCTGTCTCTAATACCAACACTTATTTCACCACCTTATATTTCATATCATGTTCCTACCACTTCATTTCTATGCATTCCCTTCAGACCTCAAAATGAAACACAGAATAATAGACATATTATCATCCCTTTTACAGACAGAAATTGAGACAGAAGGAATGATTTGTCCACAGTTACCTACCAGGCCCAAGGCTGGGCTAGGAAGCATCACTCTTCATTATCGCTGTACTCTGCAATCTATTAGGGACACTGATACATGTCATCCTAATACATAATCTTGACATAATACAAAAATTATCTCTACCTTGTCTTTCTTACACATGAACTTCACACAGAAAACTGCACTGGATTGCTGCTAACACTCAGAAAGCTTTCCTTCATAAATGATATGCCATATTTCTCAGACTGGCTCTGGAAATGCACTTGACTCTGAATTTCAAGACTCGACACAAAACACCAGTGGTATTTTTCATGATAAACCTGTGAAAATAAAGATCTAATTAGAGCTTTGGTTGATTTTTTCATTCTTCTGCAACCAAGGCACCTTTCCTTTCAAAAATCAGCAGTTTTCCAGAGTTAAACTAGTACATTAAGAAATTAAAAGCTTGTTGCTAGGATCCTATTAAGCAAAGAACAAAATCTTCTGATTTGCAGCTATTCACTCTTAGTGCAAAATATGTCCTACCAAATACTTGCAAAGTGCTTACAGGATCACAGTCTCTTCAGTAATGCTGGTAGTTAATACAATAACCAATATAACAGTAAATAATTTTCTTATTATTGAAACTGAAGGCCAAAACTTGATCTTAAGTGTTTTATCTCTGTAAGCCCAGAATGACTCCAGCGCTTTTCAAAGAGTTTCTTGGGATTTGCACGGATGTACACAAGGCTGTCATTTGGCATTGGGTGGGAAACCAGAGAACAATCAGATCTACAGATTATTTCCTGTTTTTTGAATTGTATTTATTACAATAAGGAGCTTTCTTATCAAGTGGTATTCACCTCATGAATTGCAATCATCCCTACACAGCAAGCACTGAGAAACTGCTGTTCCTTTGCTAGAGTGCTGTGTGGCCTTTTTAACTGCAACTTTACATCAAACTGTTTAGTAGTGGTAACTTTGGAAGGCAAGCAGACAAAGAAAGGAAGAGGCAAAAAAAACCCAAAAACAACCCACAAAAAAATCAAAACCAAAACAAAGCTTATCCTGATTTAAAGAGCAGAGAAAGAATAGAGATTTGAAAGACAGATTGCTAACAGGTAGGAAGCAGCTGCCTAGAAAATTATGGGAAAGAGCTTTGAAATTCAGAGAGGATGGACACTGCAAAGGTAGGGGAAGAGCAAAAGACATCATGTCTTCAGCAAAACGAACTATTTCTCAAGCAGCATGCCCCCATGCCACCCCGAGGAAATCCTCACTTGTTAAAATGAGATTACAATCACACATTCCTCCACTGCTGCTCCACTCCTGCCATCTCTGGTTGCAGCTCAGTCAAAGTATTTCACTCCTTGAAACTGAATTTAGGGGAAATTGATATTTCTCCCATAATAAACAAATTTATTTCTGTTAATCTAGGACAAGGTCTTAGCAATATAAAAGAAATCTCTTCCCTACTGTCAGCATTACTAAAGGTCTCTTTGTGAACGTTTCACCGCAACATTTTCTCTTCCTCTTATTCTTTCGCCCCTTGTTTTTTCTTTCCTTCTTTCATGGTATTTCTGTTGCAATTCAGAAGAGAGAGAAGCTGAAGTGGCACGTTTATTGCTATCCAAACCCATAAAAATTCCAGCTTGGGAAGCCTACCGATGCAGACTTGCAGGGCCCAAGCCAAGCAACCCAGAAGGATCCTTCCCTTTGCCTACCAGTGACTGCCATCTAGAGTCAGAGGACATTGCCTCACATTCAACACAGTAGGACTGGTAACAAGGAGAGAAATGTTAGACTGATGAGAGAAATGTTAATCCCATTCAAAAAACCCCAAGAACTCATATTCTAGAAACTACCTTAAAAAAATTACTGTTTGGGTTTCTTCTCTTAACATCTGTCCCACATCTCACTGCTTCTGTTGGAAAACTGCAACTGCATTTGTTACAAACACTTAAGTTGCATATGCAAGGAAAAAATATATATAAAATAGCACTGTTCTGCTTTTCAAGTGAATCCAGACTGGTTGCTAAAAACTATACTAGGCCTTACTAAGAAATGCAACACATCATTTCACACATAATCAGCTGAAGAAGTCACCTTGCAAAGGCTACCTGTGTAAAAATGCTGATAAAGCTTTACCATTAATGACATTAGTGATACTAACAAGATGAAAAATGTCTTTCTACTGGTGTGAAACTTAATTCACAGACATTAACACGGTCGTTGTAAGACACACAGTCATACTGACCCAAGCATACTAATGTCTTCAGTGTCTAGCAAAGACCACCACCGTTGGTTATGCAATGTAAATCTGACATATATTTATAGGCCACATTAATTCATGACTGTTTATTGCACTCTATGTATTTTTCTAACTGCTGCTACTCATGCTGCTATTACACAGAACAAAATCACAGAATGTCAGGGGCTGGGACCATCAAAGCTCATCCAGTCCAACCCCCCTGCCAGAGCAACACCACCTAGAGCAGATCACACAGGAACACATCCAGGCAGGTTTTGAGTATCTCCAGAGAGGGAGACTCCACAATCCCCCTGGGCAGCCTGCTCCAGTGCTCTGACACTCAATGCTCAAGCATTAATCAAACAACCACCAGACACTCTTTAACTGAATAAAGGGAAGGATTTTTTTGTGTGTTACTGTTTACCTGGAGAACATAGTAATTTGCATTTCAACATTTTANATTCCCATATAGTTGGCACCTCCTCTGCAAACCATACACCCATAGGGAGTCACAGCTCCTGTCAGTAAGTTCTGGCATAGTCTTTAGCTATCACAATAATTCATTAGCTATGGCTAATAAAGTTGTGAGAACTAACCAGTTCATCAGTTTCCCCATGCTTTTGATCATGGTCAAGGTGACTGCTAATGAAGCAATATAAAAACACATGATTTCTTCTCACATTTATCAAGGCAGTAGATACACAACCACCAGGTCACACTGAATACCTCCTCTTACTGCTAGTCTCACTAAGAAATTAATTTTCCCTAAGGGAATGCATGTTCACAGATGAAATGAAATTATGTGTGATTACAAGACTTGCTGTTGGACATGACTATCAAACACCAACCTACAGTCTACTGAAATCAGCAGTTCCCACCTGATGCATGCACACAGACAGATGGATCAATTGCTCATTCTGTCCATACTCAGGCCACACTTCTTCCCTACATGGCACTCCACAAATCCTCTTCATTTTACCACACAGAGTAACAATTCTATAACTGGTCTGGATGCAGCATTAGTGTAGAGTGCTTGTTTGAATGGAAGGAGGATGGGTACTCATCACAGTGTAGTCCTGTAGGATTATATGCAAGAAACAATGCCTCAAAAGCCAAACCCATTGAAGAACACAACCAAGAAGGCCAATGTCATCCTGGCCTGGATCAGGAATAGTGTGACCAGCAGCACAAGGGAGGTTATTCTGCCCCTGTACTTAGGCCACACCTTGAGTGCTGTGTCCAGTTCTGGGCCCCTCAATTCAAGATAAATGTTGAGGTGCTGGAAGGTGTCCAGAGAAGGGCACCAAGGCTGGTGAGGGGCTTGGCGCACAGCCCTGTGAGGAGAGGCTAAGGGAGCTGAGGGTGTGCAGCCAGAAGAGGAGGCTCAGGGCAGACCTCATTGCTCTCTACAGCTACCTAAAAGGAGATTGTAGCCAGGTAGAGTTGGGCACTGCTGCCAGGCAACCAGCAACAGAACAGGGGGACACAGTCTCAAGCTGCACCAGGGAAGGTTTAGGCTCGACTTTAGGAAGAAGTTCTTTACACAAAGAGTGATTGGCATTGGAATGGGCTGCACAGTGAGGTGGTGGAGTCCCCATCCCTGGAGGTGTTTAAAAGGAGGCTGGATGAGGCACTTAGTGCCATGAGTTAGTTAATTAGAAGGTGTTAGGTGATAGGTTGGACTCGATGATCTCGAAGGTCTTTTCCAATCTGGTTAATTCTGTTGTTCTGTGATTCTTTACTTGGTAACCATCACAGCCTTTCTTACAGATATAACAAATTCTATTTGAAATAGAACTGCTAAAGAGGTTACAGAGGTGGAAAATAGGTCTCAGCATGTATCAGTTATGCACTCCGATTAAAACCCATGCAATGTGTAGTTAGAGGTCTGTTAACCAAAGGAGGGATGGCAGAAACCTCCAAAGGTCAGGCAGTCCATTACTCAGCCCCAGGGCATGATAACTAAACTATCTGGCAGTAACAATACAGGCAATCGAACCTGCTCTTAAAGACCTCGGGCAATGGAGGTGCCGTTGTCCTCACAGGCAATCATTCCAACCTTTCAGGCTCCCACTAGTAAACTCTGTTTGTCCAAGATGAAACTTCATTGCTGCAACTTGATTTATTTCTTCCCTTACCTGCCATTTGCCTTCCTGCTTCGCAATGCTCTTCAACAGCTGTCTTCTCAGTCTCTGTACCCTCTTAAGGAACTGCTTTCTTTTGACACTTGTTTATGCATCAGGGTTTTCAGATATTTAAGCAATTGCACAGGTGTCTCTATGCCTCTTTCCTCACTTCATTCAACACAGGCCTTGTTTCCTGCCTGTGTGCAGCTAATTACAACTTTATTTCAAAACTAAAGGAGACAGAGCAGTCCAAGTTGCAAACACTCAGGATCCTTATTAATGTATGCAATTTTTTACCTAGCAAAGTTTAGGAAGCTCAGCTGGAACACAGCTGGCACTCCACCCATATGTAATGGTTTGTACTTATAAATAAGCCAAGTAAAAGCATACATGCTGCTTTAGCACTTAGAAAAGTTAAGTCATGTTCCTGAGATAATAAAATGTCCTTATTATAGTGTGAACACAAAAAATTAGGTTGGCCCCACTGTCCTGCAGCAAAACCATGCACTTTCCTGCTGATGTCATATATGGTGTACAAAGAAGAGCCAGCCAGAGAAAAATATTCCTTAAATGGAAATAAAAAAGTTTATAAATCACCTGAAAGCATCAATCTTCACAAAACATGATCACAGAAAAGTTATTTTTTCTTTTCTGTATTTTTTCAGTATTATATTTCTGTGCATAAACTCCCAATAGGTACATTTTCTATTTTCGAAGTATTTTAATTTCTGAAGTAAATGTTACTCTTAAGCTTTAAAATCTCTGAGAAAAACAGGTAACTGTATCACAGTCTCAACACTCCTCTTGATGAAGACACTTGCCTGGGAAGATCTCTGACTTGACATCAGGTGATTTTTGGCAAAAGAGCTCCTGGAATTTCCAATAACTCTTTCCTCTATTCTCAACAAAAAGGTTAATGGAGCCTAGCAAAGCCTGTGCCCTGCTGACAGCTGGATTAGAAGAAATCATTCTTCTTTAACTACAGTGACACACAGTTCAGCTAATATTTTCCTATTTCTATAGCTCTGTCACAAAAAAACAAAAACAAAAAAACCCAAACTGAAACCAAAACAAAAAACCAACACATTTTGACATGGATCTTTGCAACACATAACCACAACAAACAGCTCTGTACCCTACTCACACCTGCTAAGAAGCTGTTTTGTGCTAGGGCTACCCTTGATTTCTTTTTGCCCAAGCAATGCTAGTATGTCAGCTGCTTAGAAGATGCCACCTGCACAGAAGCCAGCAGAGAGCAGCTGCTTATTTGACGCTGACTATACTTGCCCAGTAATGCCTCTCTGAGGGAGCAGCACATTCTGACAGCACCCATCTCCACAGAAGAGCAACAAGGAGAACCACTACCAGAAAAAGATAGGGAATAGCAATTATACTCACTGATACAAGCAGAAAGAGAAGGAACTGTAGGCTGCAAAATGGCAGTCTTAGAGGTGTAACTCTCTGTGTCAAATTTAGTAGGCCAGTCCTAGAAAGACATGATGGGGAACAGACTCTATAAAGATGTCATTACAAACAAAGATTTGATAAGAATAACCCAGTCATTAGGAAACTTGTTACCTGTATTATTACCATATTACAAGTCTACACAAACATTTGAAGAGGCTAGTAAAGTAAAAATATTCACTCAAGAGCTTGCAAGACCAGAACAGACTTCTTTCACATAAATATTTGAAACCAGAAGCTCTTCAGCTATTTCCTTCCATTTGTTTGATTACTTAAACTACAGTCCCAGCCAGTTGCTCCTGTTTGTGCAAATCTTTTACCTAACAACAGGACAGAAAAGCTTTACCAAAAAAACTGACTGTAAATATCCTCCTATCTCAATCTGGGCAAAGTGGCTGCAGCTTAAGTGCAATGTAGGTACTTTGAAAAGTAAATTTGAAATTAATGACATTTCTAAAAAAAACCCAAATTCTTCCCATATGCTTTATTTTAATGCACATATACCTAATTTTATTTCAGGATATATTATTGCTTAACACCATCCTAACTTTACATATACATACACACCAAAAACCACAAGCAGATCTCAAAAGTTTAAAAAAAAACAAAACCCAAAACAACCCAACAACCAAGCCCTAACTGCCAAAGCGACACTGAAATGAAACTGAAGTGAAAATATTTACAACAAACCACACAATCACAGGTGCAGACTTGCAGCTATTATTAGCATGGCTTTGTTTTTACTCTCCTCTCTTACAAGCCAATCTTTATTCATCTTATTTACAAAATCCAATTTATCTGCCTTGCCTTTTTTATTAGTTCAATTCTCCCCGTGTATAAACCAACATCTACATTTTATTAAGATAAAAGCAAAAGGCAGAGAAGCAAAGAGAACTCGTTTGTGGGTTTCAAACATTCTGCAAAACTAATGTTTTGCAAAAGAAAGAACAAGCAAACCTGAATGGTTGTTTATACCAAGTGTCCACTAAAATATTATTAGAAGAAAAGTTACCTTAGGAGTTTTGTAAATACCATTCAGAGCAGTAACTTTTAGGGCTTAATGTTTTGGGCATATTTTAACATCTGGACTGAAAATGTACATCTCTATATACATAATAGATAGATACTACATTTTCTGTTCTATTTATTTTTTCCCCAATGTTTGACATTGATTTTTCCATTTACCTTTAGCAACTCACCAAAACATTTTACGAAGCAAGTTATTTTATTCCAGGATTTGTGTTTCTCTGTTTGCTATCCTTTTCAAGTCCACATTCTCTATCTGCTTACATGCAAAATTTGGAAGTCACCAGGAGGGCACTCATAGATCTTTGAACAGGTTCTGATCCAAAGTGCAAAAATTATCCTGCATATCCTCTTGTACTTCTGAAATCACCACTTTGCTTTTTAGGATGAGTCCCTTAAACATCTTAGTCCTCAGTCATCCAGTACCTTCCCTATTGGGCTATACCATCACTTTTAGCCTATCTTTCCAACAGCATCACCACCTCACACTGGTCAACAGCCTGACAATTAGGAAATTCACTCTGATGGAAAGAATTATGGGCATTAATCCCCTCAGGAAGGAGGATAGCTGGGTTGAAGTCTCCCACACGTGGTGAGCAGTCTAGCGGATAACAGCTCTGCTAATGACAAAAGGGGAACCAGAACCGTTGCCACCTCCTGGGTTTTGAAAGCAAAGATTGACCTTTGCTCCCTTTTTGAAAGTAAGGGCTTATGATCCTAATTTGAAGAGAGCATGAATCCAAAATGCTCCCTAGAGAAAGGTGCTTAGCCTTGGATACAGGCAGCATTTAAGCACACTCCTACTTCAGCTACTGCATAGAAAATGTGCAGATGCTCAGTCATCTCTTTCAAGCTGCTGTGCTTGGTATAATTTTAATGAAACATCAGCAAACACTAAAGCATTTGACCCTCTCCACCTTCATGGAAATATGACCCATCAAGCCTCAGCTTCATCAACCTCCCCTTTGGTGCAGGCAAGCTGAAGTAAAGGCAAGGAAATGCCACAACCTAGACCTCTCTCTTCTGGATCTGAGAGTCCCTGCTGGAAAAGTCCACTTGTCTTCTCATCATACATCTCTTGCAATACTTTAGATGGCAATGGAAGCAATAGTTTAGAAGCCATTATCTGTCCAACTCAGAAAAAGAACCTGAGGAGAGAATGCCTTCTTCCTCAGAACACCACAACTTCCCTTTGGGTTTCACCTTTCTTCCAATCACTATTGGTAGGATAACAACAGTCAGGAACAAAATTCAGTGTTTTCATTCAACATATCACATACAAGCAAGCACCAAAGCATAAGACCGTGCCTACAATTATTTCTGTGTCAGTGCTCAGGCTTGTAACTCTCTCAGAAAACAGTGGGTGAGAACATGCTTTAGTGTATCATGTTTCAGGGGACCTGTAAGTTGTAAGCACTACCCACTGGCAGAGTCACTCTATTAAAAGAAGACAAATCAATCCAAAGCAAAATCTAAACCAAATTGAAAACGAGAAGCATAAGTTTATTGCTAGAGACCTGATACTTTCTTTCTTCATCCCCTGAGACAGAAGCATTTCTTCTAACACCTCTCCATGATGCAGCCAAGCAGAAAGCCTTGTAAAATTTCTAGGTTCTTCTTTTATGGANTGAGTTCTAGTCTGGGTCATTTTACAAAGTGTGTGGGGGGTGGGGAACTCCCAAACCATCACAATATACTAAAAAAATTAAAATCACACCAAACCAAACCGAAACAACCAACTTTTCCCAAACTTTGAAAAGCTGACTCAGAAGCTGCGCAATAGCTCTGATTCAGCTTTCTTAGCAGAGCCAAAGCATCTGGCCACGTGATTCAGAAAACACCACTCTGAAGTCGGGCAAGAGCTGCTTTCCAAAGGAGGAAATGCCTGTTTTCCCTTTGAAACTTTGTGGAAAGTTTCCTCAGCAGCACTAACATTTATTTAAACTCGAGACAAGGAAATGCGATATTCACAACTCTAATATGGTTCGCCCAAGGTTTGGAGTCGCAGTTACACACAAACGTTTACCAGCTGGCTAAACGCCAACAAAGACAAAGTCTTCTTCTCTGAGCAGTGTTAAAACTGCATTCCACATCTACCTCTTCCTCTGAAAACACTGCCAACGCCACTGAAGATCTCCAGGGCACAATGTAAATGCTACCCACCCCATAAACTGAAAGCTTGGGAAAGCAAAAATAAAAACATGCCTTATTTTTTTTTCTTTATTATTATTAGAAAAATCAAATACAGCCACACTGAAAACACTCTGCCAACAAACTACTAGAATACTGCCTAATCCTGCCAAAAATAATTCCAAAAGAATAAATGGCTGTTTCCTTACAAAATACACAAAACATCACCCTAAAATTACCTGACAGTCCTTTTTAATCACAGAACGCAGACTGGCTGCGGGAGCTCCGAGGCACTGCATAGGCAGCTGAAGTTTATGCTGTTAATGGCTTTTAGATGAAAAGAAAAATCCTCCTGTCTAAGATGTCTTGCAGCTGTTTCACGAAGTACTTGTTACAACACCTTGGCTTCCTTGCCAAGTGACTGGGAATTGGCATCACGACCTGGTGTACCACTTCTATCTACTGATAATTCCCCTGCCTCAATTACAAGCCCTTCTGACAGACGTCTGAGGCATGCTTTCCTTCGCAGGGTGCATCCCTGCACCTGTAAACTCAGTTTTCTGCACTGAATACCTTAAATTCCCACTACCATGTCACTTCTGCAGCAACTTGCAGTTTGACAATCTTAAATAAATTACTGACAGATCACCTTAAAATGTACAATAATTGATCTTTGAGCTTCATAAATATTCAGTAGGCTTCAGATAGGAAATGCAGAAAGCTGTTATGTAATTCCTGTGATCTTTCGAGGTCCCTTCCAGCCCCTGTAAAAGGGCAATATCAGAATGCCACCTGTATGACAAACACAGCATTTCTACTACTTGTATTTTTCAAACGGCTTCTGTCCAAAATTCTGGAATTTTAGATGCTTCTTTCAGTCACAATGTGAAAAAAAAATAAGAAAGAAAACAAATCTTGCAGACCACAACTTGTGGTTACATTACTTTCTGATAGGGTTTTAAAGTACAGTATTAAGAATGCACATAATCAATGCTGGTAACGCAGGCAGGAGACAGCAAAATTGATTACTGTTTGGATAATAAAATGTTACATTTTAAACTGATTGCTATTGTCACTACAGTGGCAACAAGTCTTTTCACTCTCCCTTCACTCGTTATGTTGTAATTCTGTGAAAATGTGCTAGCTCTGCAGAAACACAAGAGTCCATGTTAGGAAAGCTTTTTACAAGGCTAAGAACCACACTGCTTAGCATCTAAAGGAGAGAAGAAAAAAAAAAATCCTACTCCTTTTCTACCCCAATCACCAGACTGAAAAAAAATCAGGTTTCTCTTCCAAAAGTGAGTATTTTAATGTGTGCAGAACTAAGCAGCCAGTGCCTAAGAATTTGTACTGAACGAGATGACAAGCTCTTGAAACACTGATGCTCATTTTTAGTAAGCACAGAGGCTAAAGAAGCCTGCAAAGAAAATAGAACAGCCTAATATAATTTACAGCAAGAAAATAGGGTGACACCAGTAGGTTAGCTTGATAGCAGTCTTGCACGAAAATCATGGAACATAATCAACAAAGAAACAAAGAAGAGCGGTGAAAAGTAATGCTAAACACAGGCTGACAGAAAATAGGTCTTGCTAAATAAATTTGGTATGGCTTTCTGACAAGAATATAGGTTGGACTGGATAAAAATACCTTGTAGTTTCTGACCTACTATACTTAGATCTCTGTAAGATTTAGCGCCACGCAACAGTCTGATTTAGAAGTTATCCAACATGAAGAAAACCTGGAATCTAAAACCACCTCATAAATTATTAGGGAGGCTTAGGAAAAATATTTTAAATCCACCTCATCAATAGTTAAAACTGTTTTCTTAGCTCTAAAAATCATAGCTCATTATATCCTGAAATACTATAAAAAGCTTCTTCCCTTTTAACTTTTCTTCAATTGAAAAAAAAAAAAAAAGAAAAAAAGATATTCAGGGAATAGGCATAAAGTCACTTTAAACTCTGTCTGTCATAGGTGGTTTTTTTTTTTTCCATGGGAAAGAAAACTAACATTGACACATTTCCTCAGTAAAAAGAAAAAAAAAATGTAAACAAACTAAAAACAAAACCCCAAACAAACAACAAAACAATTGATGTATTTAAAAGCCATTTTCAGCAAGGAAAGGATATTCATGAAAAATCTGAGCCACTTCCACACACGTTTAACATCTTGCACTACTAAATCTACCCAGTTTATACTTCCTGTATCCAGAGTCACCTGGAAACATTAGAAAGGATCATTTAACACTTTTGACAAGGACAGGTGTGCAACAAATTATTATGTATAAGCTGTTTCAAGGCCTTACCATATGGCATACATAAAGAAATTCAAGGAAAGAGGGAAAACAACATCACATTTAGCTTGGTTGGGAGCTCGCACGCACAGGTTCTTGCTCCAAAAGAGCTGGCAGAGAGTAGGGTGCCCTGTGCATGAATCTTCAAAGCTCATACCTTAAGGAAGGCCCAATGCTAGTCACTATTTCTGCCAGAAGGATTATATAAAACACTGTAGCTGATAGAATCTGCACTGAATACAGAAACTGGTGAAGGACAAATAAGAGTAGGTCAGCCCTCCTCCAGAGATCTACATGGCACAGGATTAATGGAAAAAAACATGCCTTTACACATCCCAGTGCAACAGGCACTGGGATATATGTGAAGCAAGGATTGTTTCCTACTTAGAAGATAAGGAACTCTACTTGGAAATGGAGCAAGTCAGAAGAAGACTCCAAAGGCACAGTGAATGCTCAAGTGCACACAGAAACCCAGCAAGCTGGAACTGGCTTCCTGGGCAAAAATATCTCAAGAATGTTTAAAATGGCAAAATAGCAGGAAAGAGAACATGCTATTACATTGATATACAGCCTTATTGAGACTCATGGTGATGTATTTACCAAGTTCTACTTCCCATTCTAAAAGAGGTAATGAACACTGATGATGCCTGAAAGCTCTGTCTTACCAAAAAAAAAAAAAAAACCCCAAACCCAACAACTTTGTTCTCAAAATTGTTCTTATAGGCCTGGATTAAATGACAGGAAAAAAAAAAAGCACAAAAGTATTCTAGCATGATTAACTAAATAACTGTGGATTTTCACCTCTTCAGATCAACTTCTGTGGTAGAAACAGAAAAGGCTCAGAAAATGGAAAGAGCTCGGAGAAGGGCAAGAAAAAGACAAAATCTTGATAAAATTGGATGTGTCAAGATGCTGAAAGTTTCCAAGAGGTAATCACTAGGTAAAGAGAGAAAGGCAGCAACAAAACAGGCTGGACAAAATCTGTGTAGAGATGCTCAGCTAGGTCTTCTTCTTCCATTTGGTAAAATACTAGGGCTATATTGCAGTGACCACAGCCATAAGTTTTTATCAAGCCAACAAATGGCAACAAACTCAAGAGTTTTTAATAGTGCTTACATGAATTCATAGCCTGTTCTTTGGCTTCATACAACTGAATAGTTGGGTATTCACATAAATTATATAATTCACAAATCACATAATAATACATTAGAGTTTCAAGAACAGAAATAACTTATCCACGTTTTCTACCTTGGAACCTTTATTCCCTACAAGTTCTGGCTGAGTTTTAATGGCCACTCCCTGTAACGCTTTCCCAATAGCACCTTCCAAAGAATCTGCCCATTGAAGACAAAGTACTGGCTTGAAACAACTTAAGGAATCTGTAAATAGCTGCTAAATACGACTACCCAGAACAAAAAAAAGCGCCTCATAATCACTCACACCTCTAAACCCAGGAAAGCACAGCTTAAAACACATTCTCTTGCCCTCTTACTCTCATTTTCCCCACAGCCAGTTCCAAGTGCTGAGCAGAACAAGCCCAGAAACCACTTAAACGCCCGAATCAAAATGAAGAGGGACTAGCAAGTGGTCAGGCTCTGGACTTACATCTCATCTACCATGCCATCTACTACAATATCATTGCCACCTTTAGCACTGCCCAAGTGCCAAAGGCGCTGCAGGGGAAAGCCTAAAGCTCAACCCAGTATCGCTAACATCTGATTTTTGCCCTGGACACCTCTAGCCATTTTTTTTTTCCTTTTTCTTTTTTTTTTTTCCCCTGTGCTAACTTAGTTTCTCTGGATAGGAAGACACAACTTTTGTTCCTATCCACCTGAATGCTAAATTTGCTAAGCAATGTACTGCAGTAATGACTCTTTCCCCACCCTGGGCCCTGCTTCTTGTCTTCCCCGCATCAAGCTGTGATGTGCCCGAGGGTGGCCCAAGGAGGCCAACCTGGATGCCTCACGTCTGCACCATTGGTTTGCCTTCCACACCCTTGCCAGGGAGCAAGTACCAATGGGTCATCAGTCCCACTCCCTCCAGCCACAGGGACTAGCCAGCTGCCACCGTGACTCCCACTGCGCTTGTGGCATCGTTGCCCTCGTACTGGGCACCGTGGAGGGACCATCCACCTGCCCTTGTGCTGTCTGTCCCGCCATCGCTGCAGTGCGAGGCAGCACAGCAGCCTCTGTGAGGGTAGGACGGGACAGCCAAGGGCAATGGTGGTCCCAGGAGGGCACTCTGAGACAGGCGGGTGGCATGGGGGCAGCTGAGGGGCGCCGCGGCCCGTCGGCCTCCCCGTCGCGTCGCGTCGAGGGCAACGGAGCATGTGCCGGGGGCANCTTCCCTCCCTCGCCGCGCCCGCCGCCCCGCGCCCCGACCCCTGCCCGGCCCGCTCGGCTGCCCTCGGCGCGGGGCCCGCCTGGGCTCCCGCCCGGCGCTGCCCGCCGCACGGCTCTAGCCGTCCTCCGAGGAAGAGCTCTCCGGGCCTCCGCTCCCATGTTTCTCCTGTCTGCTCTCCGAGCCCGATCCCCGGCCTCTCACCCCGCAGATCGGCCTCCATCCCGGCCCCGGCCCCGACCCCACGGCCCCGCTCCTGGGCCCTTCATGCCGGCGCGGGCCCGGGCCCTTGGGCGCCCCCCGCCCCCAGGCTCCGTGTCCGGGCCCCAGGGGCCCTCCGTCCCGGGGCTCAGGGACGCCTCCTGTTCAACAGACTCTCTCGATTTAGCCCCGGGAGTCGTTCCGTGGAGGCCTAGGGTGACATTCGCGCTCGCTCCGGGCTGCGGCTGCCATTAACCAGGAGTTTTTCCTCAGATGAAGTTATCCGCAAGCGACTTCTGATCGATGGCGATGGTGCTGGTGACGACAGACGGATCAATCTGCTAGTGAAGAGTTTTATTAAGTGGTGTAATTCTGGATCTCAAGAGGAAGGGTATCTGCTTTCTGTTTGTTTTGGTGGGGTTTTTTAAAGGTTTGGAACGGTTTAGCTCACATTTTAGCGAAGGGCCGGGCTTGATCAGTTTTTTTTTATAAGGTGCACGTTAAAATGTGCACATCTGCCTTTCAGTCTGGCTCTGTGGTGTTTCCAGTACAAACGCCGAGCACAGCGGTAGGAGGTGAAGACTAGAGACAAGTCAGAAATTGCCGAAGGCTGTAGGCACTGTCATGAAATCTGCCGGCACCGCTCAGATGCCCTCGGGATTGTGCTGCTGCCTGATGCATCCGGGAGTCCTGCTATTTTAATGGGATCATGACTCGAATATTTTAGTTGGCAGTTCTGCAGTTGTTCTCTTAGGAAAGAGTAGTACTGCTGGTCTTCATGCTGCTGCTTCTGCCTTTCCTCCCATCCCTTTTTTCTTTTTCATAACTGAAAACAGGCTAAAGTAGCAAGGGGTGAATGACAATGTGGTGTTCTGCTGCGTGGTGTGTGTACAGAACAGCACCAGAGTATTAAAATACTAATGTCGGTGGTCACAGAGCCAGCCCTAGGTGGGAAGTTTATATATACCCTGGATATATACCTGGATATATCTGAGTACTGTGTACAGTTCTGGAGCCCCCAGCACAGGAAGGATGTGGAACTGTTGGAGCGGGTCCAGAGGAGGGCCACGAAGGTGCTCAAAAGGCTGCAGCAGCTCTGCTGTGAGGACAGGCTGAGAGAGTTGGGGCTCTGCAGCCTGGAGAAGAGAAGGCTTCCAGGAGACCTTGGAGTAGCCTTCCAGTATCTGAAGGGGACTACAGAAAGGCTATGGAGGGACTATTGACAAGGTCTTGTAATGCCAGGACAAGGGGCAATGGGTTTAAACTGGCAGAGGGGAGATTTAGACTGTGATGTTAGGAGGAAGTCCTTTGCAGTGAGGGTGGTGAGACACTGGCACAGGTTGCCCAGGGAGGTTGTGGCTGCTTCCTCCCTGGAGGTGTTCAAGGCCAGGCTGGATGAGGCCTTGAGTGACCTGTACTAGTGGGAGGTGTCCCTGCCTATGGCAGGGGGTTGGAACTAGATGATCCTTGAGGTCCCTTCCAACCTTACCATTCTATGATTCTATGTACCTGAATATATAGTTTTATATACCCTGGATCCGTCTGCGCCTTGCTTGAATGCTCATTTTACACCTATAAGGACACGATGACACAGTTAATGAATACAGTGTTTCTACTTGTGTTTTCAAAAAAGTTATACATTGAGTCTTTAAAATCTTCAGGCATTGTTATTGTGTCATCTGCAGCATTCTTATTTTGTAAATGCAGGGGGTATTTTTATCCTGCTTAGTGATAAATATCCTGTCTTCCTTCAGCTACAGCCAGTACCAACGAATGCTGAGTACTTTATCCCAGTGTGAATTTTCAATGGGAAAAACTCTGCTGGTGTATGACATGAACCTGAGAGAAATGGAAAATTATGAAAAAATCTACAAAGATATAGGTAAAGAGGCTAAAATATTCCTGATTTCAGTTTGATGATTTCTGTTTTATGAACAACTTTGAGTTGGTTGTGCTGGATGTAATATATACGTATAATGAGTGGTTTGGGTTGGGTTTTGTTATAATAGACAGCATTGAGACATATGCTGTAAGTATCCTACCAGTGTGTAAAGTACATACAAATAAAAGCATTTTATCCTGTTAAAGTGCATGAAGTTTTGAAGCTGGTGAAGCTAGCAGGCTACCAGATGACAAGCAGCTCTTTATCTTTTTATATTTTAGCAGAATGTCATGTTTACATGGATTTGATTTCAACACAACTCTGTATACTTTTGTTTTGATTTAAAGAAAATAGTATAGCTGCAGCACATGAGAAGATTTCTGAATGCAAAAAACAAATCCTGCAAGCAAAAAGGATTCCTTAGAATCGCCAGGGTAAGGAGCAGTATCTGTATTTACGCTGGTCAGTTTCATTGTTCTGCTGTCTTTTAAAATGCATTATACTGGAANGCATTGAGTGACCTGTCCTAGTGGGAGGTGTCCCTACCTATGGCAGGGGGTTGGAACTACATGATCCTTGAGGTCCCTTCCAACCTTACCATTCTATGAAAACAGATATCCAGTGTCCTAAAGTATTAGGGGATGTTCTGGCATCAAGAATAGTGTATTTAGTCTGACAGGTTCCACACACGTGATGCAAGTTTTTTGGTGGATGAGACAGGCAGGGCTGAACCAGTAGATCTCAATGACATGCAACATCAGGAAAACCTAAAAGAGTAGTTCAGAGAGATGTTTTCAGGGAAAAAAACCCAACAAACCAACCAACCAAAAACATCACGGTTCAGGTGTCTTCACAAGAACTAAAGCACATTATTAACTTGACACAAGAGTTGGACGGACTTAGACCCAGCACTGAAGATTGTGCAAATGTATTCCTTGAGCTCTTAAGGAAGGTAATGTCTTGGCATACACAGAGACAATGGTGCCAGTTACACACTTAACAACTCTTACTGAATACCTTTTAGGAGAGGTGAATTTTTAACCTGGTATTAAAAGTATGTGCTGGTAATTTCATTGAAACTTAAAGCATTTCCCTATGACACTCTTATCAAAAGATTAACAATTGAGGAGAAGCAAGAATTTGTTTTTTCTTGATAAATGAAAGGAAAAAAGAAACATTTAAAAGTATAACAGATGAAAGTTTAAAAGTATAACAGTTCAATCAATTCTGTGGGTAATTTTAGAAATTACAAGAACTTTAATCAGTAGGAATGTGGAGTTCTTGCATCTTGACAAACATAGGTCTGAAGTGTTTGCTTTCGATCTTTCTGTCGAGCCTGCAGCACAGATTTTCCCATGCGAATGGGGTAGTTGCCGTGTATACAATCTTACTATCAGGAAATGGCTATGTTAGTTGCCAGTACAGCTATAATATTGTTCTTACTGTGTAATAGAGTTTAAACAACAATCCTTTTTTTTTTTTCCATTTGCAACATTTCATACTTCAAAAAAAGTAAATCTTAAATATGCATCATCTTGTCGGCACAGTTTTCTGTATGTAGACTGTATCTAAAACTAATGCCTATGAATCATAGAATGGTTTAGGTTGGAAGGAACCTCAAAGATCATCCAGTTCCAACCCCTGCCATAGGCAGGAACACTAGAACAGGTCTCTCAAGGCCTCATCCAGTCTATCCTTGACCACTTCCAGGGAGAGAGCATCCACAACCTCCCTGGGCAGCCTGTGTCAGTGGTTCACCACCCTCACTGTAAAGAATCATGCACAACGGACCAAGCGTGCAGCAATGCAGAGCTATCTAAAGGTTGTTTTTTCTGGCCCCATCCTTTACAAATGACTAGCATTGGTTAAGTTTGAGTAGATAATGGCCTACGGTCATCTATAGTTTATTTTAAATCTCTCTTCATCTGATGATTTCCTTTGACATGTTACAGCATGATAAAAATTGCATATGTATATTTGCAGGACTTTTTTATATATGTAAGGTGTTACATACGAATTTGAATAGTGCTAAAACATTTTCAAGAAGGAGAAGGAATCTCTACCGTTCTCTGGCATCTCAATTTTGTTTCTTGAATCTATACTTCAGAGTTATTTAGACTATTTAAATCTCTTTCAGAATACGATGCATTGGCCAAAGTCATACAGCAGCATCCGGACAGACACGAAACATTGAAGTAAGTATGGAGACTACATTAAAATAACAGTAAGCTGAAAGTCAACAGATGTGACACTTTTTTTATTTCAGTTGACCCCTCCTCACTTTTAGACACAAGAAAAACTTGGGGTCTCATATTAAAATCGTGCCCTTAACTTTCTTATGGGTTCAGGAAGGTAGCTACTAGTTTTACATTTGAAATCTTTCCATTGTTAAGGTGAATAAGTGAACTCGGATGTAAATGCACATCTAATGGCAGTTTGCCAGAGATAAGAGCAAGATAGTGGGGAAGTGCTGTGGAGTGTGCCAGCAGGGTATTCAGTAGTCACACAAAATAACATAACACACAAGCAAGTAAGGTGGAATGAGAGAAAGGAGGAGAAAGCTCTTAGGGAGTTTTATAATTGTCCTTGTAGTAGTTGTTCCTACACGCCCAGTTATAAATCACTACGTTGTGGACCCACAGTGTAACCTGTGTTGACATACAGGTAGACCAACTCATTGACATACAGGTAGACCAACTCATCTTGCATATGATTTGCAATATTGCTTGTGTCACTGTTGGATTTCAATCACCCTCTCTGCTTCTGGGGCACTTTTTAGCAAGCCAAAGCAACGTTCTAGATTGCTTCTACAAATTTGTTCTTAACCTGATGAAAGATGTATCGCGGGGTTACTGTTCTCATTTAAGTGTAGCTTGTGCCAGTCCTGTTGCCCACTTTCAGTGAAATTTCACAGGGAGGTTCTCTTCATATTCCATAGTCTTTCATAGCAAAAGGAGGATTTTTTATTATATTATTACCTTAATAATAACATTTTCATAGCCGTAAGCCACTGAGAATATTTCACACGTTTCTCCATTGCGTGTTGTTTTTCTGTGCCTTGATTTCATTACCATAACTTTATTACAGGCAATTCTCATGAGGCTTGTTCTTTCATAAGTCAGCATGTGCCATTTATCAAGAGAGGCTTCATAATAAAGTTATCAAAAGTGAAGTTTTTCAGTTAAGTCAATTCATTAAGAATGGAAACAGCTAAATGATAATACTTCTTTTCTTAGGGAACACCAGGTGTTTAGGCTTGGAGGGCTTATTGTGGTTAACATATCTAAGCATAAATGTCTTGAGCAAAGCTAGAAATAATAGTTACGGTTAGTAAATTTGGCATTTTGCATTCTCTTAAGCTTTATTTTATAATCTCTTTAGGAGAGTAGATTACAGTTTTAAATGCCAGTGGTGTTCATTCACTGGAAGAATGGCTACAGCATATGCCCATTTGTCCTTAGTTCTTTGTATCATTTCTAGTCAAAGAGACAGACTTAAGCCTTCGTTTTACAGATGAGAAAATAGGACATGGTAACAGAATGGAACACTTTTTTAAAAGGGAGCTTGATTCATAGGTATTTTAGCTTTAACAGACCTTGCCAAATGAATAGACTTCAAATATAGGAACTAGCAGAAGTTTTCATCTGGTGTTTTAATTACAAGGTTTCCTTTCTCTCTGGTTTGTGGAGAGTATACAGAAAATCTTACTATGAACCAAGAAGGGCCAGAGCAGAGCAGAGTTAAATTAGAACAGAGTCTCTCTAGCAATGTCACGCTTCTTGTGGAACACAATCACTTAAAACACTTGAGAACTTCTTGTGGGGAGAAATGTCATGGTTTACTGCAAGAGTTACATTTATAGCTTTTGCAGGTCATATGGCACAATAGGACAAAGTTCAGAAAAATACTTCCTTTATGCTTTTCTTGGAACAACTAATCATAGAGCACAAAAGAAAAAGCTGTTATCAGCTTAGTCACAAGTAATGCACAGGAGCCAATTCAGAAAGTGTCAGGAGCTGAACTACTAAAGGGCAGTGCCCACAGTGTAATTAGGTGCAGTATCAGAAGAGCTGTTAAGAGGACCAAGAAATGACACCACCTCTTACAAAAGGAATACAAAAATGAGAAGGCCAGGCAAAGGCTCTCTGGAGTGGAAAGTAAAAGAAGTAAAATTTCAGATGTAGCTGGGACATTTCTAGAAAAAAATTGCATGTCTTCTCACAGTCCATTTATACCTGACAGCATGGTGTAAACAGCAAGGTTTAGCCAAACAGAAGTCTGTCAGAAACTAGAAACCAAATACTTACAAAATCCTGTAAGCTGTTAGCCTGTTTCCATTAAAGGAAGAATAATGTCACTCACCCAAACCTTCTTCAGGCATTCCCTTCAAGGTACCAAACTCCAAAAAAGACAATAGGTAGCACAAACCCAGACCTTTTCCCCAGCCATTGTGAGTTACTTAGAACTGGAGACCTTTTGTCATTCCCTGTGCAGAGTAGCTGCAGCAGTTGTCAGTGCTTCAGAAAACAAAAGTTTTATTTCCTTCCTGACCTTTATATGTTTCTGCCTGCTAATTAATCAGGGATGGGCAGCCTCAATTCACTTCACCTTTAAAGAAACAGATCATTCTCATTGCATGGACCATAAATTATGGTAGGTGTTTGAGAAAATGTAGAAGGGCCAAATTGGAGGTTTGAATAGAAGAGTTGATGCTCCATCCTCATTTTAAAGCTAGTGTACTTGTCATTCTTTGCCCTACCTCAGAAAGGTTTGTGGTGGTCCATGGTGACTCCAAGTGAGAACAGAAAAGCCAGGAAGATCCCAGAGAGGTGCTGAAAGATGATGTGTTTCAAAAGGGTGTTAATGAAGACGATAGGTGTTGCATGTTTCCTTTATCTCTTAGTGCCAGAGGCAATCAGTTAAAGAAGACATTTGAGAAGGAAATGAATTTTTGTATGGATCACAGAGTTAAATTCTGTATGTTAAGGCTATATCATGAACTATATCATATAGTTTCACCAAAACCATGGATTATTCTACTTGTCTACTGTAAGGTCAACATGTGCATTAGTTCTCTCTCTGGGCAGCTGCTTGATTGTGTTTGGTCATCAGTTGTGTCTAGGAATTGTGTTTCCATGTCAGGTATGTAGGTTTATCAGATGTTCTCCTTGTTGTTGCTATGTTTTTGTGTAACCTTGCTCATGTCAAACTAAAGAAATCTGTGCAGTAGCAAAGCCTATGAAAATGCCAATGGTGTTTAACATTACCTACTTCTTCCAACTTTCATTGTGTGGCCAAGTAAATTAAGTGTTAGTGGCAGCAACTGAATTGCTACAGTTCAGATGCCCAGTGTACAACTGTACTCCAGTGTATGCAAGCCTGGAGGCCTTCTTTTCTATAAAAGGCCTGAAATTAGAAGTTTATGACATAATAATTTAACATTTATGTCTCTATGTAATTTCATTTGCTATGGTTTGTTTACTTGTGCAGTTTATTTAACAGTTCTTTTTAGTTTACTTCGTTCAAATCTATTTAGCAAGAGTTTTGCAGAACTTTTAAAAAATATTGTGACAATTTCCTTTCAGGCAGCTAGAAGCTTTGGGAAAAGAACTGCAGCATCTTTCTCACATTAAAGAAAATGTTGAGGATAAGGTAGGTTTTCCTCAAGTTTTTATATAATTATTCAACAGAAGCATAGTTAATGGAGAATCTGTTTTGTGCTGTTTGGATGTATGTGCTCTCTGTTTCCTAAGATACGTATTTTATTATTCCAGTTGGAGCTGAGAAGAAAGCAGTTCCATGTTCTCTTGAGCACCATCCATGAACTTCAGCAAACCCTAGAAAGTAAGTGCTGTTCTTGGGTAACTTACGTAACTGAATTGGGTTTCAGCAGATCCAAGGGAGTCACAGCTTCAGCTGTGTGCATGTGAGACTGGTGGCCTCTTAGCACTTTTTTTTCCAGTGTTAGTCACATGCCTGAGACTGTTCATAGTTTTGTTTTTTTTTTTTTTTTGCAAGCTAGTTACTGTGTCATTTCCTAATTAGCTTCAGATTAATCTGCAGTCAATAGACCTCTAAAATGCAGGTATGGAGGACAGCAATTGAAGGTTGGATTTTTTTAAACACAAGAAGTATTTCTTACAGAAAAGTATTCTTGTGGATAGCTTCCAAACCGATTTATAGAATTCCTGTTTCAGTAGTTTGAATGTGTCACTGCCATCATGGCATCATTTGAGGCTTCACTAAAAAGAAATTGGAATACAGGAAAGCTAAATGATTTACCTGCTCAGAGAGTGAGCCTGTAATAGAGCAGGGACTAAAACTAAGTGCATGGAATTTAGCTAAATTAAGTCATATTCATACTCATCTTTTGTCATACAAATACTTACTATATTCAAGTCAGTGCTTACTTTTCATGCTTTAATATGGATAATATTGTTTTAAATATTAAATATTTAAATAATAATGTTTTAAATATTGTTTTAAATATTGTCATTCCAAGACTGAATAGTGGCATAGCCTTTGAGCATGACCTGATGGGCACACAGAGAAAGCTATAAGAGCAGATTTTCATTCTCAAAGGCCATCTCAATCAGCAGAACGAGCTATTAATCCTAGCTGCACTTTAGCAGAAGGTTATTGTTGTTATGTGTTACTAACACTTGCTTAAGTAGTAGTCTCTCAAGTACATCCTCACACGAATGTATAGATTACCTTTTAGCTTCTAGAATTTTGTGAAAGAAGTAAAACTGTGTGGAAGACACAGGTTTGAAATAAACCATTAACAGGCAGAGAGAGGGCATGCTCATTTGAAGCAACCTGATACTGTTTGCTTGAATTGATACTGTAGGGTGTATCCCATGTTTCCTGGGTCAGCTGTTACAAACTTAACAGCTTTAAAAACTCGGAAAGATTGCTTTTGTTGTTTATTTGAACATAGCATTTTGTGTAATGAGATGCCCAGCTATGCTTCTAAGGCAATCAATGTAAAAAGTGGGATAGAGCTCTGCAAAATAGTCTGTAAATATAATCAAGGACGTTTGACCAACAGTAATATTGACTTTTAGATGATGAAAAGCTTTCAGAAGCTGAAGAATCTCAAGAACCTCAGATGGAAACAGAGACCAAACAGCAGATATAATAGAAGGCTACTGATCATACTATGAAGACTATTCGAGTGTCTTCACTTTATATTGAAACCAACAGTAAGAGCTGAAAATTAATTTTCTACTGCTTCTGTGAATTGTTTTACAGATCTTTGTTTTGTTTATGCTTCAGGGGAAACCAGTTAGAGATCTGTGCAGACAGACAGTTTCTGTTAATCCACAAACTTTCTAATTTGCAACAAAGATGTTTTGTTTTAAAAAGGGTGAAGCTTCTGCACAGTACTTGTGAACTTGTGTTGGCAAAACATTGTCAATAAAAGGCATTTACAAAGAATTTACTGGTTTTAGTAGGCACTGAGCCTAATAGTGCAGGCTCCTTTTTTAACTAGACACTGGGCTGAGGGCAGTGCATCATTGTACATGTCCCAGCTTCCATACCCAAGCCCAGGTGGGACCTAAATCTAAACTAAGTAGGGCCTTAATTTTTCAAAGTAGCTGCCATTTTAGAACTTACCTGTGAGTAGCCTAGAATTTGTAGTTTTATATCAAACAAATGACTTCTGTACAATTTGTGTTCATCAAGATGTGTAAAACCATAAAAGTCTTACTGTATTAGCTTTACTTTTTTCCTTAAGGTCATGAAAAGAGCTGCAGTGATGTGAGCCTTGCTATGCTGTGTTCTGTGCAACCACATCAGAAGTCTCATTTTGAAATGACACTTGTAAAAACTGCAATTTAAAAGCTTTGTTCTTGTAGAACCAGGAATGTAATCTTGTTACCATTTGCAATCTACTTTTGGATTTTTATCTGTCAGTTGACTATTAGAAATACATCATACTTTCTGAAACAGTGGAAGCCTCCCTTTCTCATGATGACAAGCTGAAGCAGTGGACCAGCAATCATAAAGANCAGAACTGCACACAGGACTCCAGGTGGGGTCTGAGGAGAGGAGAGCAAAGGGGCAGAATCCCCTCCCTTGCCCTGCTGGCCACAAGGCTCTTGCTGCAGCCCATTTTTGTTATTAATAGAGAGAATGTAATATATCCACCTGGATCATCCTGCAGGGTGAGCAGTCTGGAGGTAGGAAATACAGGTTTTAACCTTCCCAACAAAACAAAAGAACTGAGTATGCTCTAAGCTTTTGAAAGGGGCACTAGTACATCCTGTCACTACCTCTTAGCCATGTTCTAAAACACCTCCTAAATCAGGCCTTCCACTGGCTTGGGTAAAGGAACATGTTTTGGATCTCGCTCAGACTGAGTCATAGGCATACATGGTTGAAGTAAAATAATGATATTACACAGAATAGAGCCACCTCCTCAAACTAGGTGACAGCTGAGGGGGATTTCCAGGATTATGACTTTGGACTTTTGCAGTCTATATGCCATATAATTCCCCTTCTCAGTGGCTGTGGATTTGTGTGCACTGGGCTGAACCTGAGCTTGTTTAGCACACATTCCAAGTTAGGTGAAGGCAAGCCAGCTGAAGGAGAAGTCACACAACTTCAGTAGTGCAGTGCAGCCCCAGACTAATAAGCTGTCAAAACGCTTTTAGTTCACAGCTGGACATCTCAGAACACAGAGGGAGCTCAAGTTTGCTGATAGAGCCTGTGTAGACATGCAGTGCTTCTTGTGCACTTCAAATTTTGCAGAATTGGGGAGTGGATTGTGTGGAATAAGTAAACAAAAGGGATTTAGTAAGAAAAATACAGTTTAAAAAAAAGTATTTACTGTTCTGTGTTTCTATCCCTCCTGAAAACTCTGAATAGTAACATATTTTGTAAAGCAGCAGTACAAAGTTACTGCCAAATCAGGGAGGAGTCACTTTCATGAATGCTTGAATTAATGAAAATCATAAATGACAAAGTCTCAAGACACTTTTAAAGCATAGTAGCATTTTTTATAGATGAAAGGCTGTTCATGAGCTTCCTGGATTGTATATTAATGCAGAAGTGGGTGACATTTACCAGCTAAAAATTGTCTCTGTAGCAACACTGCCATGAAAACCTCAGATTTTTTTACATTCTTTTACCTGTACTTTAGAGTTTTACTTGGATCACTCAAATACATTATCTCAGAACTTGTGTTGCTCCATATAGTACCTGACTGGAAACATGCCAGTGCCTGAGCCTGTCCTGCTGGTGAGGAATACATACACAGAAACAAAAGTTGTACAGGAGAGAAGCAATACAAACACACAGCAAAGTAAGGGATGTATTCCTGTTGCAATAACAGTGATGCAATCTTGAAAAGCAATGACTGCCCTAGAAAACCAAGCTGCCCTTGTGTGAGAGGGTGATGTCATCACATCACCTTGGAGAGTGCCAAAAAAAAAAGATAGAAAACATCAATTCATTGCAAAGGCAGTTTGGTTGGACATCCAAAAATTTTTACTCCTACGTTTTTTTCAGCATTTATACCTCTAACCTCTTGAACATTTGTTTTGTGCCAAAATAGAAACAAAACCAAATGAAGCTCTAATACTGGTCTATCTTTAACCTGCTCTGTTACTAAGCCCCAAATTCCAGGTTCAAAACTGCTCTGCATATGTTGAATAGATGTCTGCATCTCCTTAATTCTTCTCTTTAAAGTTTTTCTCTGTGTCATATTTGCAAGGCATAGATCATAGTCACTGTTTCATCCTCTGCCTGGAAAGCTGTCCTATGATGCTGCTGCTTACCTGATTTAACTTTAAATGTACATGTGTAAAAGTCAGTACATATATAAACTCAGGATGTCAACAACCACACTAAAGAAGAAATCTTTCCTGTTCTCAGGATTTGCCTTGTCCCTCTCTGAGCTGAAAGATTTTTACGTGCTTCGATACTCCATTGCCATGTAGATGCAAAAATGGAAGGAGAAAGATGCTAAAATGCTAAGCTTCTATGCCAGGATTTGTCTTCCTGTCATTTCCAAACAAGAGTACCATAGAGGGAGAGTAATTGGACAGAACTGGTAACTTGGGCAGAATTTTGGAAGAGACATTTAGTGAGCTCAGCAGAGGGCTGAAGGAAGGAGGAGGAAGAAAGTCATGGTGACACTGCCAAGTGACGGATAGCTCTCAAGCATGGTAATTTGAAGACAGTTGCTGCCAGCAAAGAAAATTGCAAAAAATACATCCCAGAGATTTACAAGAGAAATTATTACTTATTTTAGATACTTGTCATATAAGCTTTCCAGCTGTCAGAGATGACTTGCACCATCCTTTCCCCCACTTTTTATCTCAGATGTTTCTCCTTTTTTTTTTTTTTTTTTTTTTTGGTTAAGTATTAGGAAAAAAAAAAAAGAAAAAATAAATTGAGAAACAGAGGTGAGTACTGTTAGTTTGGCTCTGAGAAACTGTGACTTTCATTTTCTACAACCCATGTATAAGGGAAATAATGTATGTGTATGAACCACTTGAGACATCTATACACACAGCAGACTCCAGGGAGAGTAAGTTAGCAGTAGAGAAGTGCTCTGCCTTTCATGCTTCATCCTGACCATCATACATATTCCTGAGTTACTTCAGCCTTCGTTTCCCAAGTCTATTTTAATAAACATTTTTATCTGCTTTGCAGAAATCCCTAGAAGCACCACTCGTAGCCCAGGGCCTGCATGTTGCTAGGCACTGTGCAAAGGTAGAACAAAAAGGCTGTTGCTGCCCCTGTGTACTGGGCAGCACCACAAGAGCTGGGAAGCAAAGCTGGGCTTGGAGCAAAGCATTCTCATGTTAGCACTCACTGCACCCTTCCTGCAAACAACACCCTGATGTTCACCTGCCTGCTGGCAGCAGGCAAGAAGTCAGTAGGGGTTGGCAGAACACATGAGGCTGCTCAGTCACTGTGTTGGGTTTGGCTGAGCTGGAGTTAATTCTCCCCAGAGCATGGTTCTAGTGCTGTGTTTTGCAGTGATGTAGCTGGGTGTTGATAACGTAGCAGTGTTTTGGCTGCTGCTGAGCTCAATGCCAAGACGGTAGTTTTCCAACAGTTCCCCACCCAAAGAGTACACTGAGGGGTGGGCAAGATCTTGGGAGGGGACACAGCTGGGCCAGGTGACTCAAACTGACCAAAGGGCCTATTCTATGCTGCGTGATGTCAGCTCAGATATATAAGCTGAGTGGAAGAAAGATGCGTGGGGACATTTATTGATGGCTCCTGTCCTCCAGAGCAGCTCCTGTGCATTTTGAAGCCCTGCTTCCTAGGAGTGACCAAAGCATCATCTGGCTTGATGGGGAGTAGAGAATTGTTTGCTTTTGCTTTGCATTATTAAAATTGCTTATATCTTGTTATGGGACTTTTGTTATATTTTACCCTCTCCCTTGTTAATGTAAGGGGAGTGACAGAGCAGCTTTGATGGGCATTTGATTCCCAGCCTCGGCCAAACCCACACAGTTTTGCACCAAAGGCACTTGGGGAGTGGGACACCAGGGCTAGGACCCAGCACATCCCCACCAACAAGAAGCTCAACATTGTCCTATCAAGGAGCTTTCCAGGTATTCTGAAGTAAAGGACACAGAGTAAAGCCAAGGGTGCAGTATGCTGAAGCCTATGTCCAGCTTAGCAGAGTCCTAAGGGTGAGAATGAGGGGCCTGACACCTGTGTGCAGGGTGAAACGGTGGAGGGCTTGTGTCACAGAAGGAGAAGGACTGGCGAGACCCCACCTGGAGTACTGCATCCAGTTCTGGAGCCCCTATTGCAAGAGGGATGTGGATGTGCTGAAAGATGTCTAGAGAAGGGCCCTGAGGATAATCACAGGGCTGGAGCACCTCTGCTATGAGAAGAGGGAGTTGGGGCTGTTCAATCTGGAGAGAAGACTCCCAGAGGGCCCCTCTTAAGGTGGCCTACAGAAAAGCTGAGGAGGGACTTTTTAGGGTGTCAGATAGTGATAGGACTGGGGGGAAATGGAACAAAGCTAGAAATGTGTAGATTCAGACTGGATGTTAGGAAGAAGTTCTTCACCATGAGGGTGGTGAGACCCTGGAAGGGGTTGCCCAGGGAGGTGGTGGAAGCCTCATCCCTGGAGGTGGTTAAGGCCAGGCTGGATGAGGCTGTGGCCAGCCTGATCTAGGGTGAGGTGACCCTGCCCATGGCACCGGGGTTGGAACTGGGTGATCCTTGTGGTTGCTTCCTACCCTGATTCTCTGATTCCAGACTCTAGGTCCATCCACACTAGCCCAAAGCTGGTGGGATGGCAGGAGCTGCTCTTAACTGAGGAACACGTGAGAAATTACTTCTGGAGCAAACTGGGCTTTCAACACTACTCGTGTTTGGTGCATCTCGTGTGGGGTCACACGCCTGGATTACAGGAACTGCTGCTGCTCCTGGGAGCCAGGCAAAAGCCACAACTGCCAGCAAGGAGGTGTGCTGACAGCTACCCGAGGGGGAGGCCCTGTGCACGTATTGACAGCTCAAACTCACCTGGGCTGATTCATCACTGCACAGGCAGCAGCTTCTGAAGCGCGGTGTGGGCAGGACAAGTTCAGGAGCGTTTAGTTTCCTGCCCACCGACACAAACCTAATCCCCAATTCCCTCATTTCCCACAGAAGAGACTCCGTGCTCCTGCATCTGTAGCATGCCTCCCTCTCTCCCTCGAAGCCCGGGCGNATGTCCTTCCTGTGCTGGGGGCTCCAGAACTGCACACAGGACTGCAGGTGGGGTCTGAGGAGAGCAGAGCAAAGGGGCAGAATCCCCTCCCTTGCCCTGCTGCCCACACTGCTCTTGCTGCAGCCCAGCACTCAGTTGCTGTCTGGGCTGCATGAGCACTGCAGGCTTATGTTGAGCTTTTCATCACCCCAGACCCCCCAGGTCCTTTTCCTCAGGGCTGCTCTCAGTCATTCCCCACCCAGCCTGCAGTTGTGCTTGGGATTGTGCCTACCCAGGTGCAGGACCTTGCATTTGGCCTTATTGAATGTCATGAGGTTGGCCTGGGCACACCTCTGCAGCCTGTGCAGGTCCCTCTGGATGGATCCCTGCCCTCTAGCAAGTCGACTGTCAGGAGAACCTCGTCCCCTACTCTTCGCGGTGAGGCCGCCAGGGGGCGGCAGAGGCCGCTTGGCCGCCGCGGCCGAGTGCTTGCCGCCTGCGCGCAGAGCTGCCTGTGGCTGAGCCCGTACGGGAACCTTCAGCTGCGGCCGTGTCCGGCCCTGCTGATCCTCTTTACACTGTTGTTACGGTCTCAGGTTTCCATTGTCCCCGCGTGGACAGCCCCACGGGTGTCTGGATCCTTTTAAAACCGCACCGGGCTCACCCTCAATGTCTCACCTGAATTACCCTTGACTATCACTCAAAGCCGCTGCTAAACCGTCCAGAAACACAAACACGGGAGCGAAAAGTGCAGCGCTGAAACCTTTACTCTTTGTAACACCCTTGTGATGTGCCACAATCCAAGAGTGGTGGTGGCCAGAAGGGACCTCTGGAGATGACCTAGTGCCAACCTCCCGGGGGGCTAAAGCAGGGTCACCCAGAGTGGGCTGCCCAGGAACATCTCCAGCGAGGGAGACTCCACAACCTGTCTGGGCAGCCCAGTCTGGTGCTCCAGAACCCTCAAAGTGAAAAAGCTTTTCCTTCAGGTGGAGCCTCCTGGGTTTGAGTTTTGCCCATTGTCCCCTGTCCTGCTGCTGGACACCACTGAAAAGAATCTGGCCCCATCACCTCGACACCTGCCTGTATGCATTAATGAGATCCCTCACAGATAGTATCCAATACTGAAATTCTCTTGGTGATGGGAAGGGCAACTGATGTCATCTACCTGGACCTGAGTAAGGCATTTGACTGTGTCCCACATGGCATCCTGGTCACCAAACTGGAAAAACATGGACTGGATGGGTGGAGCAGGGCTGGATAAGGAATTGGCTGGATGGTGGCACACAGAGAGTGGTGATCAAGGGCACAATGTCCACCTGCTGACCAGTGCCAAGTGGCTCCCTCAGGGGCCAGTGCTGGCACCAGTGCTGTTTGACATCTTTGTCAGTGCCATGGACAGAGGAATCAGTGCAGCCTCAGCAAGTGTGCAGATGGCACCAAGCTGTGTGGCACAGTCGACTTGCTAGAGGGCAGGGATCCATCCAGAGGGACCTGCACAGGCTGCAGAGGTGTGCNTTTGAACTGGCAGAGGGGAGATTTAGACTGGATGTTAGGAGGAAGTTCTTTGCAGTGAGGGTGGTGAGACACTGGCACAGGTTGCCCAGGGAGGTTGTGGCTGCTCCCTCCCTGGAGGTGTTCAAGGCCAGGTTGGATGAGGCCTTGAGTGACCTGTGCTAGTGGGTGGTGTCCCTGCCTATGTCAGGGGGTTGGAACTAGATGATCCTTGAGGTCCCTTCCAACCCTACCATTCTATGATTCTATGTTAAAGAGCTCTCCAAGCTGCCTCTGCCATGCGAGGGTGGGAAGAGCAGAGCCTGACAGTGCCTGTAGCAGCAGTCAAGCACCTTCATGCTCTCCTGCCTATAGCACATCTAGCCTGGGCATCCCAACGCCAAGGCAACAAACACTTTAGGATTGTTTGACACCAGGATGCTCAGAATTTGCAACATCATGGTCAGAAACTTGGCAAAAATTTGCTAAGAGCATTCTACTACAGGAGAATTCCTAAAATAGTTAACAGCCCAGGCGTGTGCATTTAAAAATTGATCTCATGCTAAGAGAAAATAAAAAGCAAACACACTGAGCAACCTGTGGTGTGCTTTGCCAGTTTGCTTGCCATGGCAAAAGTCACCACTGAGAGAATTTAAAATGATGTTTATCTTGAAGGTGGAAAGGACTGTGCTCTGCCCAACAAAAAAAGCTGTTTCATCCTAAGAACATGCTGGAAATAACAGCAGGTACTGCATGTATCAGGCAAGCCCCACTAGTAGCCCTTTTGCAACAGCAAAAAGACAACGTGTAATTTAGGAGTTGGGAAGGCAAGCTGTCTGTAGCCAGCTTTCCAGTGACTCTTGCATAAAGCATTGCTACATTTAGATGTCCTTGCAGAGACCTAAATGAAACTCACCTTTACATTGAACTTACTGCACCAGAATCCCCATGCCTTAACTCCTATTCCAAACAAAATATTTTCCCTAAATCCTTGTACTGTGGCTGAAAAAAACCTCTCAAACACCACTAAGCTTCAATCTCAAAGGAAAAGCCTCTGGTTGATTACCAAGCACAATAGACAAGTTTAGACTCAGCACATGGAAGCAACTGCCACAGTCCAGAGCAGCTTCTCCCAGTTATATTCAGGGAACTTTTACAATGTGGTGAAAATTCAAAATGGAAGATGCTTTTAGACAGGAAAACTGGGGGAAAACAAAGATAATGTCTTGATTTCTTTCCTTTTTTAAAGAAGTGCTTGTTATTATTGATACCTTTTGACTTAATTTTGCAGGAATTCACAGAAAAGTTTTGGACCAACTCTGCTGTACTTTGTTGTTGTGCCTGCTAGAGACCGGAAGGGCCATGAAGCAATGTGGCCACCACCCCTGCTATCTGTGTCATTAGTGTTCCTGGTATGCAGCAACCTTCCCTGGGAGATCTGTGACTTGGTCAAAGGGAAGGTTTAGACTGGATGTTAGGAGGAAGTTGTTTGCAGTGAGGGTGGTGAGACACTGGCACAGGTTGCCCAGGGAGGTTGTGGCTGCTCCTTCCCTGGAGGTGTTCAAGGCCAGGTTGGAGGAGGCCTTGAGTGACCTGTGCTAGTGGGAGGTGTCCCTGCCTATGGCAGGGGGTTGGAACTGGATGATCCTTGAGGTCCCTTCCAACCTTACCATTCTGTGATTCTATGAAATAGGAGCATCACAACTGTATGCAACAGCATCAGGACTCACTGAAAGAATGAAACATCTCAGGAGCCCTCCTGTCAGCATCACTCATTTAGCTTCTCACATACAGAGGCAAGTTCTTCCCAGCACTCTTTCACACAGTGACAGAACAAAATCTCAAGGATCAACCTTTCCTGGCCCTATAAAATCCAACAAATCCAAAGGAATATTTCTTACTGTACATTGTGTACTCTGATAATGCTCATGGGTTGCTTTGCTTGTGTATGTAGGTCAGAGGGTGGCAGCAAGAAGGGACAGGGAGCCAGGCTGGTCACACAGACAGCATTCCTCAGGTAAAGGTTGTGCCAAAGAGCAGGGGGAGCAGAGCATTTGGGGTGTGTTTGGGTTTGACTTTTCAGTACTATTCATTCAGGACAATGCTGCAAGGGACAGCAAATCCCTCTTTGAATAGACAGATTATATTTGTGTTTAACTTGTGCTTAAGTTCTCTTTCTTTCCACTTACTGCCTCACCCATCAAACTGCCAGCTGCTTCACCAAGTACACCAAACAACAACAAAGGATCTTGAGGTACATGAGGAAACATCCCCCCGTGTAATCTCCTTGCTCCCATACAGTAAATGGCCATAAGAGCATAAAGGATTTATGCTCTACTGCAGCATCTCTGAAGATGCAGATAAAGACATTCCCTAAGCTTGATGGACTAAACCCAGACCCCAGTCCTACAGGGACATCAGCTAGCACTGGTATGCCTATGCTGTCCTACACCAATAATGGCATATGGAATAAGCCAAAAGCAGTTCACCTGTATTTCAGGCCTCTCACATGATGCTGATTCACTAGATACCACATAGGGGCTGCAGCTAACACCCAACAAGCACTTTGGTTTGGAGACAGAGTGGTGGCAAGGCTTCAGAAGGAAACAAGACTGCAGTCTGGGTAAGGGGCTTTGCTGCAAACTGTGCAAGGAGGATGCAAAACCATTCAGATAAAATCAAATGAGAAAGAACAAAACCACCACCATAATTTGCTTTGAGGGCAAAACCCTAAGGAAAGCAGAAGGGTCATTTGGCAGCATGGCAGCACAGAGTTTTGAGTGCAGGACCAGCAGAAAGGCTGTGCAGTGCAAGCCCAGCCTTGGAGATGCAGCAAGGGGCTGCAGGCTTTGCCCAGAGTTGCCTGCTCCCTGCTCCCTCAGGCCTGGACTTTGCCAGTGTTTACTTGGCCTGTGGATGCTTCCTAATCCAATGTCATGGGTTTTTCAAGTGTGCCAATTCCTGCTGTAGCCTGCTGCCAACTGATAGATGGTTTATGCCATTAACAGTGCCTGGGGATGAGAAGTGCTGAAGAGTAGTGGGAATATTTACTTTCTCCTACTAGTGCTGGTAGCAAGCAGAGGATTTTAAAACCCTTGTAACCTGCATGCAGCCAGCTGGAGACCAAGCCTGGCTGGGGGTGAAAAGAAACTGCGGGACACTGCTCCATAGGGAGAAACTGCTAACACTTAACAAATCCCCAGGGCAAAGTGCTCAAAGACAGGCTGCAGCATTAAACTGCTGCATTCCCTGCCAGGTGTGACCACCTATGAGATGTGAGTCAGGGGGCTTATTTTCTTGGGAAGAGCAGAAAGAAGGGAAAAAGAACGAGCAAAAAGGAAAAGTAAATATAACTAACTGTCCCAGCCTTATTCCCATTGTCCAGAACTAGACCTATGGCCTCTATCTGCACGTATACACACACAGGTTCACATGTGTACACAACTGCACCCCACAGTCCCCTCAGCTGGAAACTTTGCAGATGGCTGGGTACATTGTATAAAAGCACTTCTGGAAGCTTAAACTGATTAAAATCAACACATATCTTAGTGTCCCCTTTTTTTTTTTTCCCCAAGCATAGCTTAAAGCCTCACACATCGTTCCTCCACTGAGCTAGCCCAGAGTCCCTCCACTGCTTCCACTCCCACGCCTCTGCCAGCAAAACAAACACAGAGCCACGGTGGAGGAGTAAACACTCGTTAATATTTGTCTTGACACTGGGAGAAGCACTAGAAACTTCAGCTACCTTGCTATTTTGCTTTGCTCTGTTGTCACCCACTGCCAAACTTCCTCCTCTTGTTTGCTGTACAATTGCTCATCTCTTGGGAGAGCAGAGGGGGAAGCGGCCAGGAACACAGCGGAGACAGCAGCAATTTCTGCAAGAAATAATAACAACCAGCCAAAGCCAACTGATTGCATGGATGTGTCAGTGCAAACAAGACAAGAAAGAATCCTAGTTGTGTTGTCTCCAAATTGCTACCTGTCTGCTGTTTTGCCTGTGATTAGCTGCACCAGCTGCAATGGGATGGGTTCAGCACTTGGTCTTTATCCTGCCTGTTAATTTCAGAGGCAGTTCTCAGCCAGTGCAACGAGAGCAGGTTGTGTCTGTTTGCTGAAATGCTGTAAAGCTCCTTGGACAGTGTAAGCCAGAAAGGCACTGAATTGCTCTGGAGTGTCTGTTCCTAGGGCTCCATAGCAGAGCAGTTAGAATCATAGAATGGTAAGGTTGGAAAGGACCTCAAGGATCATCCAGTTCCAACCCCCTGCCATAGGCAGGGACACCTCCCACTAGTACAGGTCACTCAAGGCCTCATCCAACCTGGCCTTGAACACCCCCAGGGAGGGAGCAGCCACAACCTCCCTGGGCAACCTGTGCAGTGTCTCACCACCCTCACTGCAAAGAACTTCTTCTTTGATCTTTGATCACGTTGGGTGATTCTGTGCTCCACAACCTCCCTGAGCAACCTGTGCCAGTGTCTCACCACCCTCACTGCAAAGAACTTCCTCCTAACGTCCAGTTTCAATCTCCTCTCGGTCAGTTTAAACCCATAAGTTCCTGTTAAGTTGAAGTTCCTGTTATGTGTGCCTGGGCACACCATGCAGATGCTGCATGCCCCTCCTATCTCCTCCTGGGACACAGGTGAGGGACCTGCAGACCAGGGGACCGTCTCATAGAATCATAGAATGGTAAGGTTGGAAGGGACCTCAAAGATCATCTAGCTCCAACCCCCTGCCATAGGCAGAGACACCTCTCACTAGTACAGGTCACTCAAGGTCTCATCCAGCTTGCCCTTGAGCACCTCCAGGGAGGTTGTGGAGCACAGAATCACCCAACGTGATCTTGGGTGATTCTGTGCTCCACAACCTCCCTGGGCAACCTTTGCCAATGTCTCACCACCCTCACTGTAAAGAACTTCCTCCTTTTTGCTTTTCCTTAGCTCACAAGTAAAAGTAAGGTCATACAGGATCATTCAATGATTTAGACTGCAAAGGATCTTTGGAGACCTCTGTCCAATATCCTGCTCAGAGTAGGAACAGCTTCAGATTTAGGAGAGGTTGCCCAGAGCCTGAACCTAAGCGTTTGAGTGTGCCTAGGGATGGAAATCCCACAGGCTCTCTGGGTACAGGTTCCAGTCTTTGGCCATTCCTGCTGGGAATTTTTTGCTGCTTGCTGTCCAGTTGACATCCCCTTACTGGCCATCATGCCAGATCTTTGTGGACACAGAGGAAGATGAGCTGCCACATGGCCAGGTATCGTTTCCTGGATGTGATCTCTCCTCCCTTACCCAGCCACATTCTCCAAGGCTTCATGTTCCAGGATCTGGCCACCAAATTTAGCATACAGTACTGCTACTGCTCATTTAGACAAAGCATTGAGTAGGTTAAAGACCTCTTCTATTGATAGTGCTCCTTTTTATTTTTTTCTAGCCAAACAGGAGACAAAGAGTTAATGTTTCACCTAAGGTGGGAAACAAGCTCTTGGATAGCTTTATTACCTCTCTGCCATCCCTACAGCCACCATAGCTTTCCATCAGCCAAGGGGAAAGAACAAGCCCAATATTTATCATGTCAGACTCTACTCTGCCATCAGCCTGGGTGGCTGAAAACCCAAACTTCTGTTTTGTCTGCAAAGTCACCTGCTGAACACACACCATGCATCACAGCAGCTCAGCAGTTCCTCCCACTGGCTGACTGACATGATGCCTTTATCCTTTCCAATTATATTTTATTTGAAGAAAAATAACTCCTCATGCTTCCTATCAGAAAGCCAAACAATGACAGTGGTGGGTGATACTGTAGCAGTGCCTATAATTAAGGAAGAGACAGCATTTTAATTATAAACTGATACCACAGAATCACAGAAACATTCAGGCAGGAGAAGACTCTCAGGCTGGATCCAAGTCCAACCAATATCCCTGCTCTACAAGGTTCACCCTAAACCATATATCCCCAAGCACCACATCCAAATGACTTTTAAACACATCCAGGATTAGTGACTCCACCACCTCCCTGGGCAGCACATTCCAGTGCCTGGGCAGCACATTCCAATCCCACTCTTGCTGGGAAAAAAAAATTCCTAATATGTAGTCTAAGCCTACCCAGTCACAGTTTGGACTGACAATCCAGTTGCTGACAATCCAGCTGCACAGCAGATCTGTTAAAAACAAGATTACCAGTTTCAGAGTTTTAGACCAGCAAATAAAATGTTAGGGAGATGTTGTTGGGTTTTTTGTTTGTTTTGGGTTTAGTTGCTTTTGTTTTTTTCCCCCCCTACTTCCTTATTAAGATAACCCAGAATGCTGGGAGTGTGCAGCCTGCAGAAGAGGAGGCTCAGGGCAGACCTTATTGCTCTCTACAGCTACCTAAAAGGAGGTTGTAGCCAGCTGGGGTTGGGCTCTTCTGCCAGGCACCCAGGGACAGAACAAGAGGACACAGCCTCAAACTGTACCAGGGCAGATTCAGGCTGGATGTTAGGAAGAAGTTCTTCACAGCAAGAGTGATTGGCATTGGAATGGGCTGCCTGGGGAGGTGGTGGAGTCATCATCCCTGGAGGTGTTTAAAAGGAGGCTGGATGAGGCACTTAGTGCCATGAGTTAGTTGATTAGAAGGTGTTGGGTGATAGGTTGGACTCCATGATCTTAGAGGTCTTTTCCAACCTGGTTAATTCTGTGATTCTGTGATTCTTGCCTATTAAAAACTTTAGGGAAATTCCAGTGAAGTCCTTATGTTATTGAGTAGTGAGCTTTTCTTTAACTTGCTGTGATTCCTCTTGCAATGGAGGAGCTGCAGCACAGGAGGTTCCAGCTCAACACAAGGGGAAACTTCTTTACTGTAAGGGTCCCAGAGCACTGGCACAGGCTCCTCAGAGAGGTTGTGGAGTCTCCTTCTCTGGAGCCTTTCCAGGCCTGTCTGGATGTGTTCCTGTGTGCCCTGAGCTAGGTTGTATGGTCTGCTCTGGCAGGGGGGTTGGACTGGATGATCACTTTGGGTCCCTTCCAACCCCTAACATCCTGTGATCCTGTGAATGCAAGGGGTGGGGACATCCTGAGGCCAGCAAGTGTCTCACTAGGCTTCCCCCAGCGCAGTGGAGCTAACGCAGCGCTGCTTGAACATTTTCCACCTTCAGAGCACTAGGCCAGTTATTGCTCATACCACTGAGGAGCTTTGCTGAATGCTTTGGAAGATGCCCTAAATACAGTGGGAATGTATGAAATTATTAACTAAAAAATAAAAATGCATTTTAAACAATTAAACTCCATTAAGCACAAAGAGGCTAAGAACTCACCAGTTTGTAGTATCCAAAATACTAAAAGCAAGGTGAAGCTTACTCCTTCCCCAGCTTCTGAAGCACTGCAGAACCAAGCTGTGATTCGCTTTATTTTTCCCTTCATTCAGGAATTCAGACAAAGCATTCAAAATCTGCAGGCACAGAGTGTCTCTAGACTGCCTGTCCTACAAGGGCTCACATGCTCCAAGCCTGTGCTCAGCCCAACAGCAGAGTGATTCACAGGGAGCAGAGCAGCCAACAGCACACAGCCAAGAGGACAGCNCTCCCTGGAGGTGTTCAAGGCCAGGTTGGAGGAGGCCTTGAGTGACCTGTACTAGTGGGAGGTGCCCCTGCCTATGGCAGGGGGTTGGAGATAGATGATCTTTGAGGTCCCTTCCAACTTCACCATTCTATGATAAGCCCTAAGCCTATATGTTCCAGGCACACCAATATCACCTACTTGGTGAGTTTTCTGCTGAAAACATTCCTACTTGCAGCAGCCACTGCACATTCTAGGACTGTGATAAAAAGTAAGTGAGGCCACTAGACCAAGCTGCTTCAAGTCATGCCCAGGCTGGAAGAAAGGGAAACAAAAATGACAAAGTGTCCAGTGAAGTCTGCACAGGTTATGGCTGTTTGGTTGGTACAGCAGTGAGCATCCAGACATACTGTTGCTGACTTGGATTTTACTGGCTGGTCCTGGGACAGCAGCAGAAAATGCTCAGGGCAGCTGATGTTGCCTGCCTGCAAGTGTGCAGCTACCTCTGATCTCCCAAGAGCCTGGAGTTAGAAGCTGTGCTGTCTGATTTACACAGCTTGCCTTGTCCTCACTGCAGTGAGGAGAAAACCTCAGCCAGGGCATGGCCTTTCCTCACCTTCCTGCCTTCCTTCCAGTGCAGGTCTCCAGTGAGGAGTGGTATACTGGCTTTTCCCTCATCCCCTGCCTGGGGACACACAAAGATGCTCAGGCTTTGCACAGAGACATTCACTGCCTAGAAAAAAAATCAGCTGCACTGGCATGCATTTCTGACAACATATTTCCTCTTTTCAGGCCTGGCTCGAGGGAAAGGTCCCTGCAGAGCTCTGCAGAAGCAACACTTGGGAATTAAAACCTGCTGAACGAGGTGTGTCATGTCTTAATTATCCAGACCTGCTGTTCCCAGCATCACAGGCAGTTGCACTGGAGGATAAAGGCGTGAAGCCTGCTCAGCAGGGACCTTACCACGACACTGCCTGGTGGGGGAGTTCCTATGGCCAGCAAGCTCTGCAGCTCCTGCTCCCACCTACAGTCTGTTACCCACTGCTCTGAGCATCACACATCCCAGTGACCCACAACATCAGGCTGGGTGGCAAGAGAAGAGCTGTGACTTAGCAGGCATGGGCAAAGCTTCAACATCAGTTGCCACTGAAGAAAGTTCACTTAGCCAACTTGTTCCCATTGCTCTAGCTCCTACATCTCAGTTTCCTCCACCCACTGCTGCCTCATTGACTGGTGTCCCCATCCTGCCTGGGCACTGTGCCCTCTTCACCTTCCAGTAGCTCACTCACAAAACAGCAGAAACAAAACCTGTGCTTTTTGGAGCAGCTTCTCAGTCTACAGGTTCACAAGGCAGATATTCAATGCTTGCAGAGAGATCAGCACCTACTGGGACTTCTAGAAATGTCTCAAGAGAACCATGAGACTTCTTTCCCTCCCTGACCATGCTGCAGATCCTGGTCAGTGACCTCTGCACACAGGCATTAAACTGCTTTTCAAAAATGTTGCCCCTTGGAATGTCATGGATGAAGGCCACATCCTTACAGCAACAGCATCTGTGGTAGGTTGGGAAGAGCACACTTCCACAAGAAAGGGGTGGCCCTTTGCAGAAGCAGATATTGCTGCATGGCCACACATGATTTTAAATGCCACAAATCTATTTATTTGTTTCCATGGCTTATATTTGCATGTATATTTTAATAAAGCTCATCAGAACCCACCTGGAGTCCTGTGTGCAGTTCTGGAGCCCCCAGCACAGGAAGGA
>WBNM01036147.1:1381-16540 GCA_013399055.1 Ramphastos sulfuratus | reverse complement strand
TCTCCCCTCTGCCACTTCAAACCCATTGCCCCTTGTCCTGGCATTACAAGACCTTGTCAATAGTCCCTCCCCAGCCTTCCTGTAGCCCCCTTCAGATCCTGGAAGGCTACTCTAAGGTCTCCTGGAAGCCTTCTCTTCTCCAGGCTGCAGAGCCCCAACTCTCTCAGCCTGTCCTCATAGCACAGCTGCTGCAGCCCTCTGAGCATCTTCGTGGCCTCCTCTGGACCCACTCCAACACTTCCATGTCCTTCCTGTGCTGGTTCTTATCTACTTTCAGCTGTTTATTCAAGATATTTGAGATTTAAAAAATAAAACCAATTAAGAACAAACCCTGTGAAAGGATTTCTATTCCCTTCTGCTTGCATCTGTGCTGTTTGCACAGGGATGCTTTGTAAACCTGCCCTTTGCCACCTCCTCTCCACTTGTATCCCAGCCCAGCCTTTAGAGTACAGCTCCTCCAGCATCACTTCCCAGCTGGGAGGGGGAGATCCTCAGCTGACTGACTCACTGCAGTGTAGCAGGTTCCTGGACTTGCTGGCAAGTGCCCCACAGTCCCAAGTGTAAAAGAAGAATGGAAAACAGGAGTAAGTTTGCTGTTCTTCACTTGCACTGTCTAATTATAGGTAGTACTTTTACACACAGGCACAAGATGTTAATGTCAGGGAGGTACATTTCTGTCCTGTATCTTATTCTCCACTCTTCTTAGGGTAAAGGAGAGAGCAACTCCTACATGCAATTTATATATATATCTGTAGACATGCATGAGAGATTTTTAATAAAAACAGGATGAAAGTTGCCACAGGAAATTATGAATACATGCACATATACACACACTCCAACTCACACCCTGAGCCTTTGAGCCCTTCCCATTGCTTGAAGGAAATACTTCTAAAGAAGGGTGATGCTCCTCTGTTAGCTCTCCCTTGAACCAGGAGCTTGGCAGTGATAAAGGATGGGATGCACCCAAGCCCTCCTCACAAGCAATGAAGGAGGTGAATGTGCACCCAAGCCCTCCTCACAAGCAATGAGGGAGGTGCATATGCACCCAAGCCCTCCTCACAAACTCATCACAGGCAATGAAGGAGGTGAATGTGCACCCAAGCCCTCCTCACAAGCAATGAGGGAGGGGCATATGCACCCAAGCCCTCCTCACAAGCTCATCACACGCAATGCAGGAGGTGAATGTGCACCCAAGCCATCCTCACAAGCTCCTCACAAGCAATGAAAGAGGTGAATATGCACCCAAGCCCTCCTCACAAGCAATGAAGGAGGTGAATAAGCACCCAAGCCCTCCTCACAAGCAATGATGGAGGTGAATGTGCACCCAAGCCCTCCTCACAAGCAATGAAGGAGGTGAATGTGCACCCAAGCCCTCCTCACAAGCAATGAAGGAGGTGAATGTGCACCCAAGCCCTCCTCACAAGCAATGAAGGAGGTGAATGTGCACCCAAGCCCTCCTCACAAGCAATGAAGGAGGTGAATGTGCACCCAAGCCCTCCTCACAAGCAATGAAGGAGGTGAATGTGCACCCAAGCCCTCCTCACAAGCAATGAAGGAGGTGAATGTGCACCCAAGCCCTCCTCACAAGCAATGAAGGAGGTGAATGTGCACCCAAGCCCTCCTCACAAGCAATGAAGGAGGTGAATGTGCACCCAAGCCCTCCTCACAAGCAATGAAGGAGGTGAATGTGCACCCAAGCCCTCCTCACAAGCAATGAAGGAGGTGAATGTGCACCCAAGCCCTCCTCACAAGCAATGAAGGAGGTGAATGTGCACCCAAGCCCTCCTCACAAGCAATGAAGGAGGTGAATGTGCACCCAAGCCCTCCTCACAAGCAATGAAGGAGGTGAATGTGCACCCAAGCCCTCCTCACAAGCAATGAAGGAGGTGAATGTGCACCCAAGCCCTCCTCACAAGCAATGAAGGAGGTGAATGTGCACCCAAGCCCTCCTCACAAGCAATGAAGGAGGTGAATATGAACCCAAGCCCTCCTCACAAGCAATGAAGGAGGTGAATATGAACCCAAGCCCTCCTCACAAGCAATGAAGGAGGTGAATGTGCACCCAAGCCCTCCTCACAAGCTCTGAGCTAAGACAACAGGTCATGTTGTGACATGGGCAAGTAAGTAAGTTGTCTGTGGGTAAGCCATAGCACATCTACTCTGGGCAATATGCGTTCACCCTTCAGTTGCTGCAGGGTAGGAGATATGGAGGTGTAACTACCTTACATGATAGTTGTATCAGCTTTCCTCTACAGCAGGGGGGAGTAGGGTTTAATTCCTGCTTCATCTTAAATGCAGCTACCAAAGAACTGAGGCAGCCTGACTGGAGATCCAATCACTGACAGAATACATTAAGACCTTCGAGCTTTTGTTTCCCTCTAAAACTCCTGTAATTGCTACATAAAGAATGGGTTTAGTGCAGGATGGTGCAATCAATATGGCCCTGGGAAAGCATTCAGCACTAACAGTTTTGTGCAAGCTGCAGACTGCTGTCTTGATTAAAAATCCTACATCAAAGCCCCAAGTCCTGTCCATTTGTGCTGCCACTCCCCTTTTAAACATGCTCACACGCCGAAGAATCCTGAGGGATTGGAGCCATAGGAGGTAAATCAGCAGATTGAAGAGGTTAAATGCATTTCCTTACTAATGGGACTGATGCTCTTCAAAGCTCCCATAAAAATTCAGCATGAAGAGCTTTCTAAGCTCAGGGGGTTTAAAGCCTTCATGATCGTTCAACCTTTAAGCAGGTACAAAGGAATTTTTCCTCTGCCTCTCTCCAAATATATCCATCTCTTGAGGAGCAAGGGAAAGTCTCTGAGAGAGAGAACTTGATAAAATTCCTCAGACAGCTCATTAATTCTAGTCACTTCAGCAGTAACTTCCCCACCACTTGTGGCACTCAGAGAGGTTGCAGACTGCCTTACTAAGAACCAATCCTGTTCATTAGCCATTTCCCTGCACTTGCAAATTAATATTGCTTGACCTTGTTAAATGTAAAAACCTCTTTTCTTTTCATCTGTTTATAACAGGTGTTTGATTCTGTTTTGTTTTGGTTTTTTTCCTTAGGGGTAGCCACAAAATANCCCTCTGCCACTTCAAACCCATTGCCCCTTGTCCTGGCATTACAAGACCTTGTCAATAGTCCCTCCCCAGCCTTCCTGGAGCCCCCTTCAGATCCTGGAAGGCTACTCTAAGGTGTCCTGGAAGCCTTCTCTTCTCCAGGCTGCAGAGCCCCAATTCTCTCAGCCTGTCCTCACAGCAGAGCTGCTGCAGCCCTCTCAGCATCTTCGCGACCTCCTTTGGACCCACTCCAACACTTCCATGTCCTTCCTGTGCTGGGGGCTCCACAACTGCCAAAAAGTTAGTCAAGTTCCTCAAAGAGCCTCATGATGCTGCTGGGGAGCTGAGGTAGGCAGGCCAGTTAGATCTGTGGATATTGTGCTGGTAGCCCTCTTTTGATGGGCAATTTAGAGACTTATGTGCTGCACATCCTCTTCTGCACTTTGTGGAGACATAGCCTAACCAGAAGAACTTTTATCTCTGTTACACATGTGCTCGTAAACAGGATCCATTGGTAAGAAATAATCACAAACTGTGCAAGTGATAAGTGTGAAGAACCTTGCAGCAACTCCTTATCCTCTACAGCTCAGCTTCCCATGGCACAATCCAACCAAACACCACCAAATACTCTCAAGTGACTCAGAACCAGAAAGACCTGATGGTAGAATCAGGCAGCTTGCTACCAAAGAAATCTTTATTCGTAGAATCATAGAACAGTAAGGTTGGAANGCCGAGCTGCTGCAGTCCTCTGAGCATCTTGGTGGCCTCCTCTGAACCTGCTCCAACAGTTCCATTTTCTGCAGTGTAAAGAGAGTTCTGTTGATTTCTTTGGCTAAGATGAGAGCTGGTTGAAATCTCTCATCTGGGTTTTATTAAATAAGATTTTTCATCTAAACAGAAATTTAGAATGACCTTGGGGAGAGGAGGTGTGTTGAAGGAATGTTGCTTTCTTGGCTACAGGAAACTGAAATCTTTAGAGGGTTCTGTGAAAGTGAAGATGCTTGTGTTATTAGCTACATAAGGAAAAAAAAAAAAGTTTTATCCTGAAATAGGAAATGGGATTTTCCACTTTTTTTTTTTTTATCAGCTTCCAAGATTAATAGCTTTACAATAATCTTAATCCCTTCAGAAAGCCAGCACAAACATTTCCCTCTTGCATCTTACAACGGCAAACTCCTCAGTCCGAGTGAATACACAAAAACCTAGCAGCTAATTTGAGCTAATTTGGTCTCCTCCAGGAAAATTATTGGAGACAGAAGAATTACAGAGGAATTCTCAGATATGAAGTGGTGGCCAAAACCTCCCCTTGATACAAACAACACACCATAAACCATGAGCAGTTCAAACCCACGGCTGCTGCTAAGCCCTCGGTTGTTGTTGTGGCAGCAATTTCAATATTCATTACAATGAGGAGTTTCTGATGAGCTCCTGGTGCTATTCATAGCACAAGCCCAGGTAGAGCTCATTTTCTGAGAATAGCTTGGCAAGAAATCAGTACCTGTTGCAGCTCTTTGACAACATGTAATTATGGTTGGAACTGCAGGCAAGTGATTTCAGATAGTAGAGCAAATAATTTCCCAGAGTTACCCACCGAGGCAGCAGCCTCCTCACCTGAACACCCATGTAGAAAAGAGCATTCTCACCATTTGGGTTTCTGCAGAGTAGCTTCATGAGGCTAAAAGGTTTGTTTGTTTGTTTGTTTTCTTTTAAGCAAAAAAACCAAACCCAAACCATTCCAATTTTGTATCCTTTCCAATCTCTAAGCATACACCAAAAATCCCAACTCTCAGTGCTCCTGCACAGCACTGTTCTGGATGTAAGTCCTGGAGTCCTCAGGTGCCCACTGCTTTGTCCTGGAGCCTCAGTGGTGGGCACTGTGCTTCAGCATTTAATTCTGCACTCTGAGTAACCTTCACCTTCTTTATAGAGACTCAACACACAACACAGTCATGACAAAAGCCCTTTCCATGCTCTTTTAGGGCCTGACATGCTTCCCATCCTCAGTATCTGAGCTGGATGCTTGATTCACTCCAGCTCAAATTCTATCAACAGTGGGCTAGGTCCTCTGTGTTTTCAGGAGCTGGTCCCTCATCAAGCAGCACAGCTGGCTCTGGGAGAGCAGAGCCAGATTCAGCATCCTTTAAATCAATGCTGACCTCAGCCTCAGTGCAGCTGAACCTATCTCCAACAAATTCCAGCACGACATTGATACCAGGCTGACAGAAATGAAACCAGAAATGCAATTCATCACTTGAGAAGCTGCTTTGCTGTGGTTCTGCTAGCTATTACATTTATCAAGACAGGTTTCCAGTGAAGTAAATCATTGTCACCTTGCTGAAGACAGTAGCACCAAGCCCAGCTGCATGAGCTGGGCAAGTAGAATCATCCACAATCATAGAATAGTAAGGTTGGAAGAGACCTCAAGGATCATCTAGTTGCAACCCCCTGCCATAGGCAGGGACACCTCCCACTAGTACAGGTCACTCAAGGCCTCATCCAACCTGGCCTTGAACACCTCCAGGGAGGGAGCAGCCACAACCTCCCCGGGCAACCTGTGCCAGTGTCTCATCAACCTCACTGCAAAGAACTTCCTCCTAACATCCAGTTTCAATCTTCCCTCTGACAGTTTAAACCCATTCTTCCTCATCCTGTCATTGCAAGACCTTGTCAATAGTCCCTCCCTGGCCTTCCTGTAGGCCCCCTTCTGTCACGGTGATGGAACNCATGTCCTTCCTGTGCTGGGGGCTCCAGAACTGCACACAGGACTGCAGGTGGGGTCTGAGGAGAGCAGAGCAAAGGGGCAGAATCCCCTCCCTTGCCCTGCTGCCCACACTGCTCTTGCTGCAGCCCAGCACACAGTTGTTGTCTGGGCTGCACTCACACTGCAGCCTCATCTGGAGCTTTTCATCACCCCAGACCTCCAGGTCCTTTTCCTTGGGGCTGCTCTCAGCCATTCCCCACCCAGCTTGGAGCTGTGCTTAGGATTGTGCCTACCCAGGTGCAGGACCTTACACTTGGCCTGTAGCCTATCTCCTATGGGGATGGATGGCCATACAGGAACCTTGTACAGCTGACCGGCATTCATGGCAGAGGATTGTGGAGACTGCAAGGATATCAGCTATTTTGACATGTTAATGGTTTGTTTTTAACTAGGTACACAGGCCCAAAGGTGATTGCAAATAGTTCAGTTGTTGCAGATCTGATGTATCTTTACCAGCACAAGTCCCCAGATGTGTTTCATGCTGCAACAAAGAGCAGTCCATCAAGCATGGGGAAGCTCTTTAAGCAAGACCAAGGATGGGAACACCATCTGGAGTCCTGTGTGCAGTTCTGGAGCCCCCAGCACAGGAAGGACATGGAACTGTTGGAGCGGGTCCAGAGGAGGCCACCAAGATGCTGAGAGGGCTGCAGCAGCTCTGCTGTGAGGACAGGCTGAGAGTTGGGGCTTTGCAGCCTGGAGAACAGGAGGCTTCCAGGAGACCTTGAAGTGGGCTTCCAGTATCTGAAGGGGGCTCCAGGAAGGCTGAGGAGGGACTATTGACAAGGTCTTGCAATACTAGGACAAGGGGCAATGGTTCAGAACTGGCAGAGGGGAGATTGAAACTGGATGTTAGGAGGAAGTTGTTTGCAGTGAGGGTGGTGAGGCACTGGAACAGGTTGCGGCTGCTCCCTCCCTGGAGGTGTTCAAGGCCAGGTTGGACGAGGCCTTGAGTGACCTGTACTAGTGGGAGGTGTCCCTGCCTATGGCAGGGGGTTGGAACTAGATGATCTTTGAGGTCCCTTCCAATCTTACCATTCTACGATTCTATCTGTGAGGTAAAATTGAGGCCAAGTGACTCTTTTGTCATAAACTTCCCCATTTACAGTGGCATCTAGCCTGGCCCAAGCCTATTCCTGGTTGGAAGTGGCATGAAGCAGACGGTGCTGCAGGGCTTAGATGTACCCAGTCTGCACTAGGGAGAAGGCAGAGAGACATTGGCAAGGAAGTGAGCCTCTGGCAGGTCCTGCTGAGCTGATTGACACCCATCACCCCCAGGACACAGAATTGTGCAGTGTGCTGCCAGTATGAGAATGGTGGCATTCAAGTCTTTAATTATTTAAAGCAGAATAAAAGAGTAAAATGCTTTGATTTTGTGAAGCTGGGGGATACCTGTCAGTATTTGGCAAGGCTGGAGCAGGCTGCCAGGCACAGCTGGCAGCAGACTCGCCTCCGAGGGGGACAAGATCCTGGGTCCCTGGCCAGGGAATAGCACTGATAAGCATCCCCACCTCTCCAGGGGCCACCTGCACTTGCCATGCCAATAAGCTTATGGGGCAAGTGGGCTTTCTGCACTTGAACCTGCTGCTACTGACTGAGGACTGCTGAGGATGGAGGTGGCTTTGACTAGGAGATTACTGCCTCTTGCCTACTGTTTCCAGAATGTAATTATATAAATCTCTATCTCCTGATCTTGGTCTCCCTATCTATCTGTCTNGGAGGCCTTGAGTGACCTGTGCTAGTGGGAGGTGTCCCTGCCTATGGCAGGGGGTTGGAACTAGATGATCTTTGAGGTCCCTTCCAACCTTACCACTCTATGGTATATATAAAAAGACAACCCCCTAATGCTCTTTTGCTTTTGACCTCAGCTATGAATGCCTCCAAGAATTACCTTGTCATTACATGGAATAGATGATTCTACCCATAAATATCCCTAAGAACCACCCAGTGCTGGCAGTACAAATAGCTTTGCCCTGAAAGCTCAACCTATGAGGAGTTTAGTTTATGAGCATCCAACTGAAGTCATGTATATGTCAACATACATGAAATGATGGCATCCAAATGGTGACAGGCTGCCTTTCCATACAGCAGTGTTTGTAATGTCAACTCCCTATTTAAAAATCCTTTCAACAGACCTATGTTGTTTTTTCTGTCCTTCATACCCATAACTCATGTTTCACAGAAGGTTCAATCCACTTCCTATGAAACTTTTGCCCTTGTGGCCAAGAGAGCCAATGGCATCCTGGGGGTCATCAAGAAAAGTGTGGCCAGAAGGTCTAGGGAGGTTCTTCTCCTCCTCTACTCTGCCCTGGTGAGACCACACCTGGAATGCTGTGCCCAGTTTGGGGCTCTCCAGTTCAGGAGAGACAGAGACCTGCTGGAGAGAGTCCAGTGGACAGCCACACGGATGACTGGGGGACTTGAGCAGCTCCTCAATGAAGAGAGACTGAGAAACCTGTGGCTGGTTAGTCTGGAGAAGAGAAGCCTGAAAGGAGATCTTATCAAATACCTCAGGGGTGGGTGTCCAGTGGATGGGGGCAATCTCTTTTCTGTGGTCCACACCAATAAGTCAAGGAACAACAACTACAAACTGGAACACAGAAGGTTTCAGCTCAACATGAGGAGAAGCTTCTTTACAATGAGGGTGACAGAGCCCTGGAACAGGCTGCTCAGAGAGGTTGTGGAGACTCCTTCTCTGGAGAGTTTCCAAACCTGTCTGGATGCATCAATGTGTGAACTACCCTAGGGGATCCTGCCTTGGCAAGGGGGTTGCACTCAATGATCTCTGGAGGTCCCTTCCAACCTCTAAAGTTCTGTGATTCTGGCCAATGAAGCATCTTCCACTTCTGTCTGCAGACAGTATGTGTGGTGCCATGTCTGACCATCTTCCCCATACTCCATTCCCTCAGGAATTCCTTGCAATCTGCAGTGAATGCCACTGTGTAAAACAGAGCAGCAAGCTGTGAATTGGTATTTAATCTCTTGCTTCTAGGAGTAGGATGCAAAACTGGCTGGATTTCCAGAGTGGATGCTGGCTCAGTTAGTTTCCCCAGTGTCCCATAGCAATCCCCTTGGCACGCAGCATCTTCTACACGGACGTCACAATCCTGTGTACGTGTGTGAGTGTTTTGAGCTTTACTTTTTTAACCTAAATCAGGATAGTGAAGAACAGTGTGGAAGATCCTGTCTCTGCTGGGATTTAAGAAAGGCAAAACTCCCCTGTGCTGGTTGGAGGCTAATTGGAATATTTTAACGAGAGAAATTAGATCACTGGCTGTGAAAAGAAAATAAAAGTGATGTCTGTATCACTCATTTGTTCTGCTGGGAGGTATAAAACCAAGAGACATAAACAAAGACAGTCAGTCTCTGTCTGGCTGCTGCCTGCTTCACTAATGCTGCCATTTGCTTCACAGGTCCTCTGCCTGGACCTGTACAACTCAGACTAATCATTCTGCTTCTAAGTCCTTATCTGGCTTCCTGCATCTCACCCCTTGCACGTAAAAGATTCTGAAATGAGGGAGGAGGGGTGGAGAGAAGGAGGGGAGTTGGTTGGAAAGCCTTCCTGGGGGGTTCTGCTGTTTGGGAGGAGGNCAGCACACAGTTGCTGTCTGGGCTGCACTCACACTGCAGGCTCATGTTGAGCTTTTCATCAACCCATGGTTGTAAATGGTGGTAGGTATCTGTATAGATTGTGTACATATGCTTGTGAATTGTGCCACGATGTAAATATAACTTCAGTGCTTAACTTCCAGCTGGCTGAGCTAGTCTGGTGAACTCGTGGGGAGGGTGGGGGGGTGAGATACTCTCAAACATCCCCTCACACCCCTGCCTGCCTCCAGTAGCCTCCACAAGAAGGGGAGTTACCTAACATCAGCTGCCTTGCTCCGAAAGAAGATTTTCTTTCATCAAGACATCCAATTACTACAGATGGCACTGATACAAACAATACCGCGTTCAGCAATTTGTAGCATTAAAGGAAAGCAAAGGAATAGTCTCTGATGGAGTTTGACAACTTTGTTTTAAAAAAAACAGAACAAAAAAAAAATGGCATTTCTTCAAGCTGCCAATAGTCTTTTAAGGGAAGCAGATTTAAATACAAACTAAAGTTCCCTCACACTGCGCCGTAAATCACAAAGGAAACATAACTCACTCGCAGCAGTTTCCAACAAGAAAACTTGGCAGTCCTTCAGCAAGTTTCATAATTGCTCTATTTTAAACTTCAGCTTGAAAATGCTCAAGATAGCTTTTAGTTTTATTGAGAGGTTAATTTCACACCTACAGCAAAATATCAGCTTTCCATTAGCTCCAAGGGAGTGCTAAATGCGGAAGTGACAGCCCCCTCCTATAAACGGGCAAAGTTTGTTGCATCTTTAACCCATCTTACTTTCCCCACACATTCAAGGCACAATAGGTGAGCCCACCAGCATGCCAGGCACGGTGCCTGCCTGCAACACCAGCACCCATTGCACATCCTTGGCTGCTATTCCTGGGAGAGAGTTGTAAGACGACGGCAGCCGCGGCGATTCGGTTGCTAGCTCCGCAGAGCGGTGGGCTCTAGCAGCCTACACTTGGAAACAGCCAGCATGGAGGGCAAACAGGGATATATCCCTGGGACTAGAATTGAACAGAAATATTAATTTTCAGAATTTCAGAATGTCAGGTTCTATGAGACCCCAAGGATCATCTGATGCAACCTTTCTAGGTAAAGTGGAATTGCAATGAGATGGCCTAGCATCCCATCAAGCTGTGCCATCCAGCTGTTCAGTGTAGGGGAATCCATTGCTTCCCTTGGAAGATTATTCCTACATCTAACTGTTCAATAGGTTTTCTGCTAGACCAAAGAAGCACTTGGTTGGGAAAGCACCAAAAGCTTTAGTCAGAGAATCATAGAATGGTAAGGTTGGAAAGGACCTCAAAGATCATCTAGTTCCAACCCTCTGGCATAGGCAGGGACACCTCCCACTAGTACAGGTCACTCAAGGCCTTGTCTGACCTGGTCCTGAACACTTCCAGGGAGGTTGTGGAGCACAGAAGCACCCAACGTGATCAAAGATCATGTTGGGTGCTTCTGTGCTCCGCAACCTCCCTGGGTAACCTGTGCCAGTGTCTCACCACCCTCACTGCAAACAACTTCTTCCTAACATCCACTTTCAATCTCCCCTCTGCCAGTTCAAACCCATTGCCCCTTGTCCTGTCATTGCAAGACCTTGGTCAATAGTTCCTCCCCAGCCTTCCTGTAGGCCCCTTCAGATCCTGGAAGGCTACTCTAAGGTCTCCTGGAAGTCTTTTCTTCCCCAGGCTGCAGAGCCCCAACTCTTGTAGCCTGTCCTCATAGCAGAGCTGCTGCAGCCCTCTGAGCATCTTGGTGGCCTCCTCTGGACCCTCTCCAACAGTTCAATGTCCTTCCTGTCCTTCCATGTCCTTCCAGTTCAGTGTACTTCCCTCTCTCACAACCAGGCAAGCACAGCTTCTCTTCCATTGGAGGGATCAAATGAGGGTATAAAATGATGAAAAGACAACAAAGCATTTGTGGTGATTGATGCACCTGGAGCAAGGTCCCATCCCACCACAGTGCACTGAGCCCATCAGTCACTCAGAGTCAGGCAGTGTTCCCCTGAAGCCACTCCTGAACAGCCAGAGATTCCCCAGGAGGGCACTTCCAGGCATCTAGGGCTGAATATCTTGATGGAATTATTTTGTGGCACAGTGTGATGGTTTGGGAGTTCCCCGCCCCCCACACTTTGTAAAATGACCCAGACTAGAGCTCAGCCAACTGGAAGTTAAGGACTGAAGCTCTATTTACAGCTCAGCACAATGTACAAGCAGAGATACACACTATATACAGGAATAGTTACAGAAATATACAAGTTAAAGGTAATACAGAAACACAACACCCCTCCCAGAAATCAGAGACCCCAGGAGGGGCTCCCAACCACCCTTCCACCTTCTCCCCACCCCTATACCTTACCCCAAGGTTTGGCTTACACACAAGGTGAGTTTGGAGGATCGGCCAGGGGGGTTAGAAGAAAAGTGGTTAGTGAGGTTACTCGGCAGAGAGGAGAAGCCAGAAGCTGCTAGACTGAGACACTGTGCCCCAGAGACACTGACTGCCAGCCCGCGACACTGACTTATCTTTGTTTTGAGTACTCTTTCTTAAACATCACAGCAAGCCTATGAGTGAAGCAGACATCACCATTGTTTCCTTTTCACAGCCTATAATACAGTTTTCTCTATTAAAATATTCCAATTAGCCTCAAACCAACACACACAGGCTGAACTTCAGCCTCCCATGCCTTAGAGCAGGGTTTGAGAGCGTCGCTGCAAACAGGATGCTTTCGCGGTTTGTGTTTTGCAGCCTCCACTTCCCCAAAACCAGGCTCCCACTCTGCTTCTCAGCTCTTTTTTTCCCAGCAATTGAAGACAGACAGCACTTGTAGCAATAGTTTCAGTCACCCCTTATGGATAGAGACACTTCATAGCTCCCCAAACCATCATTCCTCCAACCAACAAGTGCGTGTGTGAGCATGAGCATGCACAGCTGCTGGAGGGGGTGGAGGAGAGGCAGATAGAGAGAAACAAGTTCATGTAGCCATATGCACAAGGAATGCCATTAGGGAAAAACATGGCTTTTGTCTTCAAGAAAACTATGAGTCAGTCACTACATTTTATGGGGGAAAAAACACAAGCTCACACTGAATTTCATTTAGGTATTTTGAGTTCCATCTCACCAGAAACTATTTGTTGAGGGAAGAAGGAAAGGGTGGGAGTTAACCAATCCAAAGGAATGCCAGAACTGAGATTCTGTGAAAAGTTGCTCACCAACCTGACCCTGTCATTGCCAGGGGCTGCTGCCTGGGGAGGGTGCTCCCTGGGGCAGAGGGATGGTCCCTGTGGCCCAGGGGATGTGCAGAGCTGCCGTGTCCCCTGTCTAACCAAGAGAGGTGCAGTGCATGGCCACCAGCATGAAGGGATGCTGAGTCACAGCTCAGCTGGGCTAACAGCACGCACGTGGCCTGCTATGCCCCAATTTAGAATGGTAAGGTTGGAAGGGACCTCAAAGATCATCCAGTTCCAACCCCCTGCCATAGGCAGGGACACCTCCCACTAGTACAGGTCACTCAAGGCCTCATCCAACCTGGCCTTGAACACCTGCAGGGAGGTTGCAGAGCACAGAATCACCCAACATGATCTTTGATCACATTGGATGATCCTGTGCTCCACAACCTCCCTGGGCAACCTGTTCTTCAGGAACAATTTAATCTCAACTTGCAAACAAAGAACTAATGAAGAAGAAACAAGTNGGGCTGGGTGCTTGTTTAGATTGGATGAGCTTGGAGCTCTCTTCCAACGTGCTTGATTCTATGATTTTATTATTGACTGCAAGTTACATACCCTGTCATGTGGTTCTCTGCCAGTACAATGGGAGGCCATGTGGCAGTCCAGATGTGACTGTCAAAGCACCTTCCCTTCCAAATCATAGAATCATAGAAGGGTTTAGGTTGGAAGGGACCTCAAAGCTCATCCCAATCCCCTGCCACAGCCAGAAACACCTCCCACTAGAACAGGTCATTCGAGATCTCATCCAACTTGGCCTTGAACATCTCCAGGGAGGTCGTGGAGCACAGAATCATCCAACATGATCAAAGATCACGTTGGGTGATTCTGTGCTCCATGACCTCCCTGGGCAACCTGTGCCAGTGTCTCACCACCCTCACTGCAAACAACTTCTTCCTAACATCCAGTTTCAATCTCCCCTCTGCCAGTTTAAACCCTTTTCTCCTCATCTTGTCCCAAGAAGACCATGTCAATAGTCCCTCCCCAGTCCTCCTGTAGCCCCTTTCAGATACTGCAAGGGCACAGAACTTCCACCTCATTCAGGAATAGCTGTTGGGTTTGTGGCAGTTTTGGTAATCAATGGCAATTTTCATTGTGAATTCTAGGTCATAGAATCATAGAATGGTAAGGTTGGGAGGGACCTCAAAGATCATCTAGTTCCAACCCCCTGCCATAGGCAGGGACCCCTCACACCACAGCCCCCAAGAAATAACTGGGAACGTGTCAAGCTCCAGAGCCCCAAAGTCAGCCCAATACTTTTCCACATGATAGTAAAACAGATCTCACTCATGGCAGACAGCAAATATCACATTCTGGACTCCTCAGTAGGCAGAGAGGTCTGGAAAACAGCTTAGAGAAGTGGCCTTCAACCAGGTGTCAAGGCAGGGAGTAGCCAGTGTTGAAGCAAGGCTTTCCAAGGTGTTCTCTGGGTGAGGTGGCACCTTGACTTTTCTAGGGCTGGTGTGCCTGAGAAGCAAGACACAGTCCTCACAAGGAACTGCCAGAGAAGATTTTCACTAAGGTTACTTTTAGCTGCTTGCTTTCCTTTTTCAAATAGGTTTCTAGTTTCTCCCTGCAATTATTAAAATAAATAACTTTGATATCTCAGGTACTCTTGTCCAGGAACAGCAGGGAAAAAAAGATGTATCTTATGAAAGGAGCTGCTGTCTTTTTGGAAAATAAGCTTCCTTTTAACATTTGCAAGTTATCAGCATTGCAAGGATGCTGGCAGCAGGGGTGAGCCATCCTGCAGGAGATGGATGGGCAATTGCTGAACAAAGCCTTCTGCAATTTGGCTGAGTTAGTGGAGAGGTGAAAAAAGAAAGAAAAGGTTCAGATATCAGTGAGAACACCTCCAGGCATCCCTTCCAACGTCCCAGGTGAGCACCATTCCTCATCTGAAAGGCAGATGACCTTTTTCTTGCTCTCTGGCATTCAGTTTCTGGCCTTTCCAATCACTTCCCTTCCGATCTTCCTCGTGCAAATCATCACACTTCTCCTTTTTATGATATTCTAATTAAGAAAACTGTGATAACAGTAACTAATTATGTCCATAACACATTTTGAAGAGCTCTCTCTGCCTGTCAACACTCAGAATGGGAGTCTAAACTTTGGCAAGAGTCCCAGAGCCAAAAAAGGGTCTGGAGCAAGATGCCACTAACCTCCTGTCATTAATCTCAGATAAAGAAGCTCCTATGAACAAGCAGCAAATCGTTTGCCATCAGTTTCCAGGATCCTTGTGCAGCTTTTCTGATGCAGCTCAGTTGCACTCTTCTAACCACTTGCTCTCAAGCACACATTCATTGCCATTTAACCATCCCATTTTCCTGACTAAGTGCACCCAGTTGGAAAGATTGGGCACTAGGATGGAATACAAGGGGTATTTTATCTTCTAGGAGACACTGAGCCTCACTAATCCTCTCAGAAACAGCTAACAGGTGAGCCTGGCTGAAAAGCTTCCTCCAAGTGGAGTACCTCAGGGGTCAGTGCTGGCACCAGTGCTGTTT
>WBNM01036143.1:0-23678 GCA_013399055.1 Ramphastos sulfuratus | reverse complement strand
GGTTGTGGCTGCTCCCTCCCTGGATGTGTTCAAGGTCAGGTTGGACGAGGCCTTGAGTGACCTGTGCTAGTGGGAGGTGTCCCTGCCTGTGACAGGGGGTTGGGACTAGATGATCCTTGAGGTCCCTTCCAACCTTACCATTCTATGATTCTAAGAAGGGACCAGCACTCATCTCACTACAACCTCCTTTCACATCATTGTAGAGAGCAATAAGGTCTTGCCTTGGTCTCCCTTTCTCCATACTAAACAACCCCAGTTACCTCAGGCTGCTCCTCGTAAGACCTATTAAGGACCTGTTCTCTAGAACTTTCAGCAACTTAATTGCTCTTCTCTGGACCTGCTCCAGCAACTCAATGTCCTTCTTGTAGTGAGGGCCACAAAACTGAACACAATACTTAAGGTGTGGCCACATCATTGCAGGGGGACAATCACATCATTGTTACTGCTGATCACACTATTCTTAAGTACAGACTAGATTGCTGTTGATCTTCTTGGCCATCTGAGCATGCAGCTGTTGACCAGCACTCCTAGGTCCCTCTGCTGGGCAGCTTTCCATCACTCTGCCCCAAGCCTGTAGTGTTGCACAGGGTTGGTATAATCCAAGTGCAAGAACCAGCACTTGAATTTTTTGCATTTCATACAATTGGCCTTAGCCTGTCCAGGTCCCATTGTAGAACCTTACTACCCTCACGCAGACCAACACTTCATCCCAGTTTAGGGTCATCTGCAAACTCACTGAGGGTGAGATCATTGATAAAGATATTAGAGAATTGGTCCCAGTACTGGGCCCTGGGCAATACCACCTGTGACTGGCTTCCAACTGGATTTCACCTCCATTCTTTGGGCCTGGCCATCAGACAGTTCTTAACCCAGCAAAACATCCTCCCATTCAAGCCATGAGCAGTGAATTTCTTCAGGAGGATGCCGTAGGAGATGGTATCAAAGGCTTTACTAAAGTCCAAATAAACAACACCCACAGCCTTTCCCTCATCCACTAAGCAGGTCACCTTGTAGAAGGAGATCAAGTTCATTAAGCAGGACCTGCCCTTCATAGACTTTGACTGGGCCTGATCACCAGGTTGCCCTGCACATTCCGTATGGTGGCACTCAGGATGATCTGTCCTTGATCCTTCCTGGCACTGAGGTCAGACTGACAGGTCTGCTGTTCTCAGGGCACTCCTTACAGCCCTTCTTGTAGATGGGCATCACATTTACCAATTTCCGGTCAACTGGGACCTCCCCAGTTATGCAAGACTGCTGGTAAATGATGGAAAGTGGCTTCCTGAGCACTTCTGCCAGCTCACTCACTACTCTCAGGTGTATGTCATCCAGCCCCATAGAATTGTATATGTCTAAGTGGCACAGAAGGTCACTAACCATTTTCTCTTGGGTTATGTGGGGGCTTTGTTCCTCTCCCCATCCTTATTTTCCAGTGCATGGGTCTGGGTATCCAGCCAACAACAAGTCCCACTAACAAAGACTCAAGTGAAGAAGGTAGTGAGCACTTCAGTCTTTTCCTCATCCTTGCCCACTATGTTCCACCATGTATCTGTTAAAGGGCAGAGATTCTACCAGGTGAAGCCAGATAAATTTCTGTCCAGGTTTTGACCCTTTTAATTTTCCCCCTGCATAGTTTCTCCACAACTTTGCACCTTTGAGACTTCCCTCTTGAGCAGCGTCCAGCCTTCCAGGAATCCTTGGTCTTTCAGGACTGCCTCCCAATGAACTCCGTTGACCAGTCTCTGCAGAATGCCAACACAGTGTTGGTGTCCAGAAGATCTGACTGTGCATTTCCACATTTCCACCGATCCCATAGGTCAAACCTGTCTGAGCAACCCACAGTGTGTGCAGGAGGCTGGAGCTGGCAGATCAGGGGGCTGCAGGGACCATGCTTATAGCCACAGAGACACAAGACATTTCTTCCACAAGTGTGATCTTGTTCTCAGTGTACATAGATGTGTGCCTATGCACAGGAGGAAATTATTCGTTTATGTTGGGAGTCAACTCAGCCACATCAAGCAGCATGGACTGACAAGCTCCATCTGCTTTGCCTCCCACTATCCGGTTGGTGAACCACAGAGTCAGGGACACCTTTCAGAGCAGGAGAAGACTTGGCAGCATCCTGTATACTCTCTTGTCCTCACATAGTACTCCAGGCAAAGGGTTTTAGAGAAGATATGCCTTTTAGAAGATATGACTTTCCTCCTCATGTAGAGATTTGCTCACCAAGGATGGAGAAGAGATTAATTTCATGGATGGCTCCAAAGAGCCATGACACAGAAACAACTTTCAAATGATCTCAGCCTGGCTGTATCTAAGCAAGTGTCCTGGAGACCTGATTTAATTTCTAATTCATCTACCTAGGTATTTCAAACGTATTGCCACTGCAACATCTCAGTCTCAGTTTATCACCTTACCCCATTGCATACTCCCAAAGGATGTTAAATACTGTGTCTCCAGTATTACTTTTTAAGTAACTTTAATTGTCTGATTTTTGACTTATGTTTAAATTGCACTTTTCCATGCAACCTGAGAGGCATCAAAATTATACAAGTAGTATAAGGAGGAAGGCTACTATANCTATGATTCTATGATTTCACTGGGAAGGATTTTCGTGCACTCATTTGGCAAGCGCTCCTATTGGAGGGCATATGCACAAGGGGGCAGAGCTAAAGCTTCTGGGGGAAGAGCAACTTCTGAATTTCCTGAGGTTTATGAAATTAAAAACTCACTTTTAATGTTGCCTTGAAAGACAATTGGCAGGTTCTATTTCACAGAAGATGCTGTTTTTGTGAAAAGTGCTTTTAACAAAACACATGGCCAAGGTAATTGTTTGGGGAGGTGGGGGGCGGGGGGAAGAGGAAGAGGGAGCTAAGGTCTTTTGAACAACTCTGTCCTGAAGAATTTGGAGCCCTCATTTAATGTATGAAAATGAAGTAGACCTCACAGACTAGCAATGTTGGCTTTCTTGTTTCCTTTGCTGGGAGAGGAAAAAAAGCAAAACCAAGCAGGCTGCCTGGAGAGGAGTGCAATGACGTACCTCAGCACGAGGCTTAAGCACCTTTCATGGCTCCAGACACACCTGAAGCTGGGCTGAAACATCATAACCCAACTGGTGAGGGCTGGGTTTGCGCATGGGTGCATTTAATAAGCTGCGCACTGCTCATTACACGCTTTCACTTTACATTATGGAAGATTTCATGAAGGCTTTCCCTTTCCAAACGTATGTAGACTGGTTGCTCCCCTTTAAGGTGGCTTTTGTGTTCACAACAGAGAGAAATGCTCAGCCAGGCTGAAGCTCAAGGCTGACATCAGTGGGAGCTTTGGCTAATTGAATTACTGTTTTGTGGCAGAAATGTTTTAAAAATAAACGGAAATGTCCCACATACTTTTTTGGCTGAGAGATCAAATGTATCCAAAGGAATTCAATAATATTCCTACATCTGTGAGTCCTGCCTGTCCCTGGAGGGAAAAAAAAAATTTTAAAATATTCAAATACAGTCTCTGCCATTGTTTGTGTTCATTATATCCCCTTATCGCCTTTTTGGCTTGTGGGCAGCAGCAGGGAACTAGCAGAGTTCCTCAGGCCTCAAATGGAAACCTATAGAGTCATATGCATATCACAGGAGCAGGAAGGACAGTATCAGGAAAAAAGGCTCTTCCACTATCCATCTGAATGAGATCCATGACTTGCTTTGAAGGCATTTGCCTCCCCCACCCCCATTGCTTTCTTTTCTTGTGAATACTTATTGCAGTCGAACTCAAGCTGAAAAGGTGCACTTAAAAAAAAAAAAAAGAAAAGAAAAAGAAACCACGAGGTGAGATTCTTTGAACCTGCATTTGCATGCAAAGCCACATGTGGACATGAATTTTCAGGCAAGTGTATCTTCAGCTATGTATTGGCAGGCAAATCCCAAAGCGAGTACTTGCTCTTATAAGAACTGATGAGGATTTATCTAAGAATTTGCTGGCAAAAGAATACTCATGTGAGCACTTACTCAGAGATACTCTATCAGGGAACTACTTGTTCACAGGCTTGTCCACAAATGCACTAGCTACAAATTCACAAGTAAATACTCATGCTACAATCCCTCCCTGCACCCTGGGCAAGGGAATGTGTGTGCATGTATCGATGAGTAAGCCAAGCAACAAGCAAAGTCGAATGCAAATACAAAGTGAGAGGAAAACAGTATTGAATATTCATAGAAATGAGATTGGGTACTCACGAAACGGCTGTATAAATATGCAACCTGGGATGCTGATGTGGTTGCACGTGCAAGCACATTTGGACACAGCTTTCCTGTGACACATGTTCATGCATATTGGCAGTGCAGCCAAACGCATATCCATTTTCCTGGCCAGTATTCAGGCAATCAAGTATTAACTTTGATTTTATGGTGGCACAGGAAATCAAGAACTGGAAGGGTTGGAGTGACTAACCCTTGACTGGCTGCTTGGGAATCTTTCAGGAGTCCTCTTTGAAGGAAGAAGGGGCAAAGTCACACAGCTCACATCCAAAAGAGAAACAGCCTCACAGAGCTCACAGAGAAAGAATCCAGGTGTAACCAGCCTGCCAAGTCCTGATGTTGAGATGTCAAAGCAGAAAACATGAATAACATCAAATACTTCTGGATACCATTGATCTCTTCCACCATCAAAATCATGTTGGACATTTCAGCTTAAAACATTCTGCCCATAAACAGCTTAATCTCCCTCTGACATCAGCTCTCAGTTTCACCGTCAGGTCAAGTTTTATTTAAGCTGCCTTAAATGGACATTGCCTAGTTGGAAAGAAAAATAATTCCATAACACATCTGATACTTAAAAAGCAAAGAGTTATTTCTGACAAAGAGCAAACTATTCTGCACCACTGTCTTGTGGGGTGGAATTTATCAAGGGAAATAAGGAGTTGAATCTCCTCTGTCAGAAGGCTGCATTGCAGGAAGGTCACACTAGTCACTGGCAGGCTTTCCATTGATCATAACAGGCTTCAGGCAGCTGCAGATAGTTCAGCACTGAGCGCTATTTGTTGATGATTTAAAGCCTATCATGTCCCGTGTACCCACAGAGGCAAGTGAGCCATACAGCTGCAGAAGAACCGTTATGGCCCTGACTGCTCACATTGCCACCATGACCACAGAGACCTGCTGGAGGTAAGTGCTGCAGGCTGTGTCCATGTCAGCGCTGCCTGCTTAGGAAAGCTGCTTGTGGTGAGACTGGCTAGAAGAGCAAGGAGGCAGTGGGGACAAGAATCAGTGCTCCGTGGATCTGACTTTGGAAAAGTCCTCCTGGTGTGGTGACCCTCCTGGTCACGTGCTGTTTTTATCCATCTCCCTTCTTTTGTGTAGCTCTGCTTCCCATCTCTTTCCAGTATGTGCATGCACATCACAAAGCAGTCCTTGCACCCACCTCACCTTTCCCCACATGCCTGCAGGAGTCTGATCATCAAACACGGACATGCAACCCCTCCACACACCCTGTGTAAAACCAGCCAGCCAGGCTCCCTGAATGTGAACTCAGGGAGTTATAAAAAGGTAGATGTGTTTTTCAGGAACACAGGCAGCCTGACCGAACAGAACTTCAAGGGGGCCACTTCTTGCTCCCTTTCGTTTCCACTCCAAAGAGTGTGTGAATGATGTCTGATGGGAACAAGCTTGCCAAGAGAAATGTAGCTGAACTGCTGTCGTAAGGGCTGTGTGCTTCACGCCATAAAACCAGAGTGGGAGAGCCGTGTGAGAAGCTAAGACCCTCACGCACAGACTGTAATGTTCTTTTCTACTTTGAAGTGGATTTAGGGCTGGCTCAGCCTCTCTGGGGAACGAAGGCTGCTGCTTATGCATGCAGCCTAGCAGCAGCAATAAGCAGCTGAAGGTCTTCAAGCCTCCTCTGTAAAGAGAGGAGAGAAAACTCCACATCCCTCTTCCTCCAAAGCATTAACTGCAATCAAGAAGTCACAGGATGGTTTCTCACAAAACATCCACTCACCTCTGTCTGGTATGTTTCGACCTGAACTTTCCCCCTCAGAGGTCTGTTAGCATGCCTTCATTTTGATCCCATTGTCATGGCAAGGAATGCGTTGCAGGGCACCCTGGATGGGACCTGGGTACTCTGTGACCACCCCACAACTTGTCTTCAGACAGAGGTCTTCTGGATAGCATGCTTCAGGTTCTTGTTTGTGGATGAAGGGAGGTTGGTGCTGTCAGGTTCCCTTGGCACTTTCCAGCCATACTTGGTGTACACCTCCCCTACATTTTTCCTATATGTAGGAAAATCCTGGGCATTTTCCTGCTTTCTCCTTCCCAATTAAGACACATGTATGTTTAGCTGTGGATGGACTCAGGGCGATTCTTTTCTCCAGGGTCCAAATTAGCAAGATCTGTCAGCAGTTGCCAAATGACCACACTCATACAGCTAGCCCGGAGACTCAGAGCAGAGAGCCCTGGACAGGGCAGGCACTGCTCATAACAACTCTTCCAAACTCTCTGCACTAACTAGTGGTTGTGCTTGCTGTGGTAGTCCATAGGAGCTGGTCACTAGGCAACGAACCCCAGCAAGGAAATGGCTAAGTTCCGTGGCAGAACTTATCTATTGAGATGTTCCTTCCTGACCCCTTATCTCTCCCCATCAGCGGCTGCTTATGCCTGGCCAGGGCAGAGGTATAAACCCCATATTATCTGAAAGGACACCTATGGGAAGAGGAGATTTTAGAGGAAATGTCACTTTAGATGTTTGGGTTACTTGTTTCACTGCAAGCTACTGCTCCACAGCTGCACAGGTTGGCTACCACAGCACACATACACACACTAGAAAAAGACCATCCAGGGCTCAGATTCTAAGTCCTGTTTTGGCCATGGAAGCTATCCATGTCTTCCTACAGCCCTCTTGGGGGAGGTTGCAAGAACAACTATCTCCTAATGTGTGTCTTCTGTTCATTAGGTGCAACTACCTGAAAGCTCAGCATCTAATTTACACTTGTCATTTGGGATACCTTTTTTTTGGTGAATACATTTTGATGCAAATTCACCCTGTCTGTTGAGCACCCTTGTATGAAGAAGGACTTATTTCCTTCATTACCTGGAGGTATCTGTTTCTTTCCACCGTCTGTGAAAGAAACAGACAGCAGCTACAGTGCAGATCGGGAGGATAGTGTTAACACATCCAAAAGTATGTGGGGTGAGTCCTCTGTGTCATGTAGGTCACCCCTGTATCTTGCTGCACATCCTTTCTCACCATTTGCCTATAAAAATAAAATTCTAGCAGTTCTGGCACTCACAGATTTCAGGAGTTACACTTCAGCATTTCAAGTATAAACCCCCAGGTGCCTGGGAGTGGCAAAGGAAGAGAAGATGAAAACAAATTTTTTTTCAATAACCTTTCTAGGATATAGGGCTGTAAAATATGTGTCCAGCCTCATAGTTACCCAATCCCCCACATATGCCCTGATGATCCCTCCTGCCATACAGATGGCTAGGTATCAGTAGTACTCACCCCTCAGCAGGGTTACCATTTCATTAATGTCCACGCAGGCTCACTTCAGCTAGTCTTAACGTGTTTTGCTACTATGGTTCAGGAGACCTGTAAAAAAAAAAGTCTACTGTAACCATTGCAGCTCAATGTGCTGCCAGTTCAGAGGAGTCTTCATGTGTACTTTATGTCTTTTGCAACGAAGATCTCAGTGCACCTCTCAGCACGGCAAGCACAGGCTGCCTTCAAACTAGGCATCTGCCACAGAAGTGCGGGTAATGATGACCTTCTTCCCAGTCAGACCTGCTACAGATTTCTTGTTGTGTTAATGAGAGCAGAGATTCTTGAGAACAATTAAAAGAGTTGCCGTAGGCAGAGGCAGCACATGGTGCAGCTGCACAGCCGTCCTTCAGAGGTTAGGGAAAGGCTGATAAAGCCAGTGCCAAAGAAACACTTTTTCACTCAATTACAGTAGTTCAGAATAGGGTTGAAATCTGGGTTCACCGCTATTCCCCAAACACACCTACCATAGTTCATGTCTCAAATGCATGCACTAGATACGTTCAGATGGGCTGTCTAGGCTGATAACAGACTTGGGGAATGACCTCAGGTTGAACTGCAGGGAAAAGGAATTGTTTCCTCATTAATATTTCTGCAAAATAAATGTCAACTGGAAAAACAGTTTCTGTGTAATCAATCTTGGTTCATAGACACTAGGCTCTGACAATTCCTCTCGTGGAAAGGAACATATTTCCCATACATCTGTAGTGTTTCATACATTATAGCTTTCATAATAGCAAAAGCCAGTGCTTGGGTTACATTGAGCTTTTCTTTCTAACCCTTTGGTTTCACATGATCATAATTCGCTGAAAAATCTCTCTTCTCAGGCTAAAACTTTCACACTTTGTATAGGGCAAGAAATGATGATTTTTCTTTCACTGAAGAAAATCCTTTTAGCTATCTTTGATTTATTGGAATGTGTGTAGGGGAGAATTACACTTTTATGGCTTTTTAAAATGTATTTTTCTTCTTGGCAACTAACAAGACAAGAAAAGCCCTTTTCCTAACCCCCTTGGCATCTTCCTTCCCAAGAAGCTGAGATTTTGTGGGGGGTGGGCTGGGGAAATCATCTGCAGGAAAAACAGCATTTGAAGAATCACCTCTGAGCATTCCTATCTGAGATATCCTGTGAATTTAGGGGGAAGGGGAAGAGAAGTGTTTAGATCTATTTCTTGCAAGACATTATCATGCACAGAATCTGCTGCTGAGCCTGGGGCTAATTTTGGTTGGTCATCAGGTTAAGGACAGAAATGTGTGGCTGAGTGACAAGGAACTCTCCCTCAAATGTAGAAGGAAGGTGTGTCTCTAGTCACAGTTTCACCAGGTTGTGTGATTTAGATTCCAAAGACATTTGCTTTTGCTGGTTTTCTCCTAAAAAAGCTCCTACTCCAAGAGTCAAATGACATGGGAAAATCTGATGCATCGTTGCGAAGAGAGCTCTTTCTCAACCTGCAGTAAAGTGTGAAAGCACAACCTGCCAAGACACTAACATTTCTCAGTCTCATGTCACAAGACTGATTCCCACCTTCCTCTTTAGCGTTTTCTAGCCACCCAAAGCAGAGGCAAGTGATTGCTAAACCACTGGTCAAGTGGCCCTTGAGGATAGGTCCTTCCCTGTTGAACCCTGTGCCACAGCTCTGCACGTGTCACATGCATGCCACTCTTGTCCCTTACCCACCACGATGGATATGTGGAGTCAGCCACATTGGGAAGAAAACATCTGCAAAAAGTATCAAGGTGAATAAAAGAACCTCAAGTTTTCAAGAAAGAGCTATATTTAACCAATATTGTGTTGTCCATGCAGACTGGGCAGTGGATTTGAGTGCCAGACTTTGACAGCTTCATGAGCTTGCTTGTTTCTGAGGGACAGGACACAAGAGAAAAGCAAACAGCTGCACAGTACTTTCCTTGCCTCTGTTTTTTTCCTTACTAGAAGAAGGTAAGATAATGTCATGCAAAATTACTTTGTTAATGTGACAGTGGGATTATATATCCATTCAATGAAGGATGGCTGGAAGTTGAGAGGCTGATCGCATCTCAGCCACATTAATTTGCAGCCCCTATTTGCTGTGCTGTCTGCCTCCAGTCCCAATGACTCTGGTAGGTAATTCTAGCAGAATTTCAGCAAAACACCAAAAAAGGAATCTTAGCTGAAAAGCAAAATTTTTACCACTAGTGGAATTTTTAAAGCACATGGGAATTTGGGGTCAACATATTGCCTTGCTTTCTGACCTACGCAGTGCAGCTTCTTCTGTTGATCTAGCCCTTTTGCTTATTTCTTGCATATTTCTTCCTACATCCTGTATTCCTTGCATCCATGTAGAGACTGGATTCATCCTGCTACCTCAGGGCCCTTCTGTACGAGATGTCTACTTTCTGTGAAGAAAATTCTAGATGACAGTTGCAACTCATTGTTAACTAGATCCCAGCATTGTCCCATTCCATGCAATTGACCACCTCACAGAGTTCCCTTCACATTGTAATGTCTGTCCTCAGAAATCTTAAATGTAGACCTGTTGTCATTCCCTACCACTATTTGAGTTTAAACTGAAGCTGGCAGCAATTGCTTGATCTCAACCTGTTTTCTACAACATGTTCTTTCACAAAGTTGGGGGAAAATTCAATGAAATACAACAAGGACAATTGTGGAGTCTTGCATATGAGAAAGAACAACCTCAGGTACAGGCTGGGGCTGTTGGTGAGCAGGTCTGTGGCAAAAAGACCTGGGAGTCCTGGTAGACAGAAGGATGACCGTGAGTCAGCAATGTGTACTTATGGCCAAGAAGGCCAATGGCATCCTGGGGTGCATTAGAAGGATGTGGCTAATAGGTTGACAGAGTTTCTCCTGCCCCTCTACTCTGCCCTGGTGAGCCCACATCTGGAATATTGTGCCCAGATCTGGGCCCCTCAGTTCAAGAAGAACATAGAACTGCTTGAGAGAGTCCAGCTCAGAGCCACAAAATTTATTAAAGGAGTGGAACATTTCCTTTGTGAGAAAAGGTTGAGGGAGCTGGGGCTCTTTAGCTTGGAAAGAGGAGACTGAAGAGTAACCTCATCAGTGTTCATAAATACGTGAAGGGAAAGTGTCAGGAGGATGGAGCCAGCCTCTTCTTGGTGGTGCCCAATGATAGGACAATGGGCAATGGGAGCAAGCTGGAGCATAGGTTCCATGTAAACATAAGGCAAAATCTTTTCACTGTGAGAGTGACAGAACACTGGAATAGGCTGCCTGGAGAGGCTGTGGAGTCTCCTTCTCTGGAGACATTCAAAACCCAACTTGACACATTCCTGTGTAACCTGTTCTAGATGACTCTGCTCTGTCAGGGGCGTTGAACTAGATGATCTTTCAAGGTCCCTTCCAACCCTAACAATCTGTGATTCTGTGAAAATCCTTTATGACTTACCAAAAGCCAAATCTCAAATGTTTCTGATACCTCAAAGTATTTGGGAGGAAATCTGCTGCCTGCCTGTTCTCAACAATCTTGACTGACTGCCATAATTGAACTGGGAAAAATCTATTGAAAGGACGAAGAAATGTATTGTTCATGGACTGTCAGTTGGATCCCTCCAGCCTTGAGGTTCTTTATCACATTGACTCTAACTAGAGTGGAGTTCTGGGATTTTATGGGCATTAACAGACATTTTGGAGAGAAATAGGAGACTATGGCTGCCAGATAAGTCTTATGGTTCTTCCACTGATGCCTAAGGCATGAAGAACAATGACCTTCCTAAAATGTCTTGTCCCTAAGATTGAGAACTCTTGGTATTGGATTACCTGTAGAAATAACCCTGAACAAGAGCCACACTTTGGATCTTGCTGAGCTGCTCCTTTTGGCAGGGAGCTGCACAGCTTAATGCCCTTGTCCTGCAGCCCATGCTGCATCCAAGTCTAAATTGGTGGGGCAGTTTACAGGGTTTTAGCAGCGACCTGACCTGGGACCATACACTGTACATTTAAAATACAGTCAAGGAGGCTGATTGTGAGGAAATATAGACTCCACAGTCAGGTAGGACCATATTTTAAGACTACAACACTGCTTATTAAAAGTGTATTTACAACATAATAAGCCAGGCTGTATATTTCAAAGATCAATGAGAAGGGGCCAGCTTTGGTGATGTTTGAAGTCTATCTCCTGGGCTGTCATATATATTCAAAAAATGCCTGCTATACATTTAGATCAACCCCCATCTCAAATGATGGGGAATGTGGTTCTCTCTCCATATGGGGTTAATCTCCGGGAAGGCAGTGCGAGCACATGGTACCAATTCCTGCACACTTTCGTCCCTTAACTCAGTCCTGAAGGCAGGGAGCTGAGATGGGGGTAGGGGTAAGAGCCTGGCGTCACCCTTTTATCCTTCCAGGGAAGGGTGCCTGCTGCTCACAGGTGATCAGTTTCTCTTTGCTGCCATAGCAAGGGAGAAATACGAGTGGACTAATCCCAGGGAGGGACGGCTTGCGGCACGAACGGCTCCTGATGGAAACGCAGAAATTGCAACTCCCTCTCACATTCTGGGGCAACAGCAAAAAGAAAATTGAACCCAGAATGAGCTGCCACCTCTCCCTGCAGTTCTTTTGTAGCCGAGTCCTGCAAGCCCCACCACGTTGCTAAATAAGTATGTGGCGCATAAGCAGCAAGTTAGTAGAGAGAATTTTGTCTTGAGGGTAGTAGGGTCACCTACCATCAGAGCTGCTCTTCAGTCTCAGAGGAGCTGGACTGAGCCCACAGGAGCCATGCACAGCAGTACCCTATACACAAAGGGTGCAGGTGTGAGAAGCAGCCAGTTACTGCTTGTGCTAGAGGATGTGTGAAGAAATGTCCCTTCTGGCAGCGGAGAAACTGCAGTGGTGATTGCACTGGGATGCCTGACTGAGGACATAAAATGTTGTGGAAGGAAAGAACAAAACAGGCTTTTCAACAACGCATTATGCCCTGTAAGAATAAAAAAATTGTTGCAGCAATATTTTCTTCTCAATGTCGTATTAGTAAAGTGCATCCTAGTTTTGTCCATCCTGAAACATTTTCTGTTTCTTCAGCTCTGTTTCTTTCACATGGAAGAAAAAAAAAAAATAAGAAAGAGGGAATGAGTAATAATATGAAGGAAAGTTGCAAGAAGCAATGCTAATATCCTTAAACATAGAAAACTACCATTTTTAAGGGAACATAAAAACTAGGGGAGTGGGAGGGAAGAGGATCTTGCTTAGAATTTTGAACCAATAAATACTGATACATTTGTATTTATTTTCCAAATTTTGTTGACTTTTGCTCTTCTAGATGCATTAGAGAAAAACAGGTCCTAGAAAAATCCACCATGAGATGAGAGAATCAGAGCTGTGAAGTGTAGGAGAATTGCTTACCTTCCTTAAGAGACAAACATAAAATGCCTAAACCATTTGCGTGAGGGTTGGCATAAGCTGTTCTGTACCATGATCATCAGACCCACATAGAAAAGAAAAGGCAAGGGGCTGGAATCCACTGAGAGAAAATCAGCTCGACCTTCCTTCTGCTACAAAGCGGGCTTTGCTGCAGGGGTGCATACTTTTGGTGCAGAGATTTCTAGATGTTTCAGGTGTTTTACCCATGCGTTTCAGAAGGAAATGAGTTATTTCTTAGCAGTCCTTCCTCCCTTTGGACATTAAAAGTGGATTTTCTTACATAAAGCTCATGTGCCCTGCTCAGCAAAAGCAGAAGTGTTGAGAGGACACTCCACCACCCTTGGAGAAATTGGCACTTTGGTTGGAGGAGCTGCTGGACCTCAAATCCGGGGGGCAGTTCACTTTCACATCAGTAATTTTCGGATACCTGGCAGAAGAAAAGACTCCTAAAATGTGTTAATGGTTGCTATACAGTCTCAAGGATGTGAAATGAGTTCTGTCAGTACAAATGAGAGTTGTTCAGCTCCATGTCCTGTCATTCTACAGCTCTGAAGGATCAGAGCTGTCTTGAGGTGGTTCCGTTTCTTAGATTTTTTCATCCCTCCCAGAATATGTTGGCTACCTGCAGCAAAAGAGACTCAAGGACAGACTCACTCCACTCTCTGTCCCTGCCCCAGCAACTGCTGTCAGGACTCAAACTCTTCCAGCAGCTTTGTCAAACTGTAATTATGCAAGTACAATCTATCCAAGAATTTTATGACATTAATAGGAATGTTCCTAGTTAGCATTTATTGTTTATATTATTGAAATTCCAAATTACACAACCAATTGATTTTTCCCCATTACCCTCATTAAGTTGCAGCGAAATGCATTTTTAAATAGATTGGCGTTCAATTCCTTCAGAAAACACTGATTAGATCAAGTGCCTATTTCACTGCCTTTGGTTGCAGGAAGTTGAGTTAGATTTTAATTTCTCCTTGTTAGTATGAAGCTGAGTCACCAACTGAGTTCCTCTTCCCCTGCCATATGAGCACCTGCTGGAAAAAAAATCCCCCTCCGTGTCTCAGAACAGGACTTTGGAATAAATGAAAGCAAAACAAATGTCTGCAGACAGTGGATTCAACGTGAGATGAAACACAAAGCTCAGCTGGGTTTTGAGATTGTTCAACTTGATTCATGAGTCAACAGGACAGAGAAAGAAACTTGGAATTATTAAGGGGTGTTTGGTTAAATATTCAGATGCTGATCTTTTCCTGTCTTCTTCAGGAAGGGTCTGTCTGTCCCTGCTGTCTGTCCTCTGTCTTCTTCTCCCCATCACTTAGACATATCCCTGGTTTGTCATGCAGACCTGTGCAAACTCAAGGCATAGATGGAGAGGGAAGGTCTGTCTGCGCCTGCTGTCTGTCCTCTGTCTTCTCCCCACCACTTAGACAGATCTCTGGTTTGCCATGCAGACCTGTGAAGACTCTAGGCATAGATGAAGAGGGTCAGGTGAACAGAATGCATCTCTGGTTGAAGCACAAGATCCTTACATAACTTCATGAAATCCTTCGGTCCTCATTAATATTTCTTTCTATATAATGACATAACAGTGTCTCCATGTCCCATGTGTTTAACATGAGGACCTCCACACTTTTCATAAATATTAAAGCCAGCTTTCCCCTCAGCTTGTTGAATCTCATGAGGACAACTTGCATGTTCTTGGGAGCGCATCTTCTTGACCTCCTTGCAGATCCTGAAACATGCTCATGGTAATGTCACACTGCTGTAGGAATTGCTCTTTTTCATTACATTTCTTGGGTGACACTCAAGTACCTCTGCAGACAGTGAAGTGCACAGCAGATTGGATACTGTGCTGTGGCAGGAGATGCTGTCCTCTGTCCTGCCTAGCACTTGGCCAGCAAGTTAAACATTGTCCTGTCTACGTAACATGAGAAGAGTGTTCTTCTAGATCAGCAGTATAACCATGTATATCAGTATAACCATGGCAAAGCACATTCTTCAAAGGCCCTCCTCTTTCATTGCCCATCATGTCTCTCCATATCAAACACGTCAAGATAAATAAATCATAATTTATCCAAACTAATGTGCTGAGTGGGGACAACTTGCTCCTGTCCAGCTGGTGACCAGACTTTCTATCCTAGTTGTGTATTACATTTATCACAGTCTTGTGCTGGGTTGTGGTTGTGGTTCTGCTGGAATAGCTCTGTGGTGGCAGTGCTCAGCAGGGCACCGATGTGGATGTGTTTGCACAGACACAGCATTGCATGAGGCATAGATGTTCCTATATATCAATGAGCAATGACAAAGGGAGAAACATGGAGGATGAAAGTGAGTCTGTCTATGGCTGAAGAGGGATGTTCCTTCTGTATTCTATTTTACAGAATGGAACTTTGCTCCCAAGTACAGCTGAAGGCATTGCCCAAGTCCTCTTGCTCCTGAAAGAGGATATGATCTTGCCCTCAGGAGCAGCTCTTCTCAGAGGTCCTCTCTGAGGTTTTCCTTCCCTTGTGCAGGGCTGATTCACTCTCTTGTCTTTATAAAATCAGAAATTGAAATTTCTCAAGTTGTCTTTCAGGGAATGTCCCTTGCTGAGCTCAGACTGTGCCTGCAGCTGTGTGTGCTGCAGGGTCTGCGTGAGGCTGGCAATGCAGGGTGGCTTATCCCAGGCTGATGCCACCATCTGCTCCTGCAAAAGCAGTGCTGAGAACACGAGCAGTAATAAAACCACCTGATGCTGAGGTTCCTTTCATGTTGGTTTAACATGTGAAACTAAACAAAAGACAGTATTTATCATTGCTTTTATGCAAACTTTCTTTATTAAAAACAAATTTATTGCTTTTCTAGGAAAAAGAGGTTTCTTTCCTATTTTTTCCAGGAGTTTCTTTCCCCAAACTGCACAGCTGCTCCAAACAAAGTGAGGAATTATCTTCTTAAAACCCTACCAAAAGCAAAAAGTTACCCTTGCTGTCCACCATATTTGCACATACAGAAAGAAAATATCACTCCTCACTCCTCTATCAGTGGAATCTGTGAGTGAAAGCAGAGTTCATCACACACTCTTCATTGTTTCCCCTTTTTCTTTTCACATTGCCAATGCCAGCAAAGCTACTCTAGTTATTTTGGCATACTTACCCTAGTTTGCTACCTAGTTAGCTGAAATCTGAGGTAGATCTCTCCTTCAAAGCAGGTTCTGAAAGGTCAGCTCATCTGTGTGAGGAGCTGCATCTCCATCCCTGCCCCAGGCTGCACCCAGGAAGTTCTGAGTTTTGCAATGGAAAGTTATAAGTCCTTGAGCACAGATATTTTACAGCACAAATTTCCCTGAGCTGGGGCTGCAGAGGTCAGTACTGCCAGGAAGATGTTGTAGTGCTTAGCGGGTTGGGAGACACAGAGGTGGTTGACAGTACCAGTGACAGTTTTTAGCTTTCTGATAGAGCTTGTTTATAGATTGGACTTGGTGATCCTGAGGGTCTTTTCCAGCCTGAATTTCTGTGATTCTGTGATAGTACTTCGTGCTGTCAAGGCACACAAAAAGGTAAGCTTAGTATCTTGCTTTGTAAGGGGGAAACTGAGTCACAGAGCAAAGGTGCATTTGCTCTGGAGCTGTGCCATGGCTGGGAAGGAATCCAAACGTCCTGATTGTCAAGCCTTCAACCCAGACACTGCCCCATGCTGCCTCTTTATTAAGCATCCTCTAAGATGTCTTTTAAAAAGTCTTACAAAAAGGGTCTCTTGTTCTTTTGCAAGCTCTATATTAGCATTTGAAACACCCGTGCTAAATTTGAGGAGGGAGGGGGAGGAGAAAACGCATGAGTAACTACTTTGATTAGGTAATAAAGTATCAATTTATTTTTTATAAATACAGAGAAAATTCAAACCAGCTGGAACTTACAGTACCTCTTTGCACGCCACATTTCTAGCAAAATTTCCTCCGATTCCCTGGAATCTACCCTCTGCATTATCATGCCTGAGGGTGCAGGGCCACTCTCTTTGCTGTCTCTCTGCTGCTCAGCCAGCCACATATGAAGGCAAGGAGTAAGGAGACTTCTATAACTATTTTCGCTGAATTTTTCTGCTCTTGAATACTAAGGGGATTTTCCATGAGGACTGCACAGCGTGTGGCACCTGGGGCTTCAGGAGAGCTGGTTGTTTCTCTGACAGCTCACAGACCCACGTTGCTACCAGCACCCTCAGTACTTACAGATGAAAAGGGTGGACACAGTGTGTGCATTGAATGGAAGAACACATGCATGGACATGCAACCCCATGTGCACACGTCTCTGGGGTGTTCACTTCTCTTGTAATGTCTGTGCCTGAATGTCTACCTGTGTCACTCCAGCACAGAGAGAAATAAAAAGCATGGAGTTGAGAGAAAGCAAAGGCTGTGTAGAGGCAGGAGACTAGTCATGAGGCTACAGGGAGGGTGGGAAAGAACCGCAGCCATTGGACAGGAAAGAAGAAACAGGTTTAAACGGCAGGAAGGGGATTTCAAGTAAGATACGAGTAAATCAAAGTGACAAGAATTAAGTGTTTGCTGACTGTCTGGAGAGAGGGAGGCTTTGCTATTTTAGGGAATCTTTGAGAATAACATGTCAGCCAGCAAGGGCTGCAAAAGACTAGTTTTGTGGAGGGAAATGACTGATGGCTCTCTGTATCCTTTCCGATCCTTTCAGCTGTGACCCTGTGTTCCATAAACTACAGCAGGAACTGAGCTGTTGTGGTGCTGGTGGGAAGAAAAACTTCTGAGAGCAGCCCGAAGGCAATCCCCACTGTCCTCTTTCCTCAACTCCCAAGAGCTTGTGCTGAATTGGGCAAAAACCTGTAGAACCAGGACCTCCTTTTGCCATTCTAATCCAAAGAAATTGCATCTTCTGATCAAGCTTATTTTAATTATGACACTTGCAAGCAGCTTTTGGTAGAGGAATATGTAGGCTCCTACCTTCATGCTGACAAAAACAATGGTAGAATAGCACAGAGTGGAAAGGTCCTATCAGTGGAGGGGGTTTCCAGTGGAGTCTGGCTGCTTGGGCCTGATCCTGCAGAGGGAAGGCAGAGATGGGGCTCAGTTCTGCAATTCTCCAGCTCAGGTTGCACACCACCTCACATTCTTAAGAGCTTGTCTAGACCTTTCCACATTTTTTTTTTTTTTCCTGCTAGGAGAGCTGTATTTTGCACCATGCTGAATCCACAAGCAAACTGGGATTCTATTTTGCACTCCAAATTGGTGTATTCATTTGGTAAGGAAATTAGCATGGATTATTTAGAGGGAAGATGAGAGACTTCAATAAGCAACGTTATGAATAACAGCCTTTAGTAAAGCTTTGCAATACATTTTCCCCTTACCTTAGGATATAGCATGAAATTAATATTAGATCTGAGCAAACCACTGGCTGAGGCTGACAGGATGGTGCTGGTGCTTAACTGCCAGCTGCTTTGCTTAGGAAACTGTGCTTTGGTTGCCAGAGGCAGTTTTGTACCCTGACACCCTCTCTTCCAGACGTCCTCTCCTCCCTAGCTCCCATCAGCTCTGTAGCCTCTCACAAAACTTCAGCCTGGTATAAACAAGGCCCTGTTCAGCTCAGCTGATGGAGGCTAACAAGCAATCTGATAAGCAATAGCTTAGCTAGCAAATAATTAATCACAGCAACAAGAGTGTTTAGGGGGGAGAAAAAGGAGGCAGCCAGTAACCCAAAGCTGCTGTGAGTTGTTAGTAAGGGCAACAGAGGGAATTCGCAAGCATCTGTACCTCCCTTCTCCACCTTCCTGCGCAGCGCAGGCATTGGACTCCGCATTTCCCAGAGTTTCAGCTGAAACCGGCAACCTCTGTCACTTTAGAGCTCTGACTCCTGGCTGTTTTTCAACATTCTGGAAGGGCATAAGGACACACCTGCTGAGTTAATGAAGTTTGGGGCAGTTAATTAAGGCAGATCTGACTGCCCTGTAACCCTGCCCTCAGCTCACGGCGTCATTTCTACAAGGTAAATAAAGTTCTTGTTACACTCAGGCCCTGCAGGACAGCAGATGATTTTAATGAGAGATTATGTATTTTTACCCACCTACATTTAAGAGATTCGCTTTGCTCCTCAACAGCACCCTCCTACACCTCCTCTTCCTCCTCCTGCTCTTTAATTGCTCATTTCTACCCCCTGCTGCTCCCTCAGACCAATCAACTTCCTTCGGTTTTCTGATACATCTTTCTGGTTATTTGGGTTTAAGCTGCTAGCTATTTACCGTTTGAATTCCCTCCTGGCCTTCAAGTTTCCACCATAAATGTGATAAGTTACAACATCTGTGCTGCCAGGGCTGGACTTCCACTCTCAAAAGATTGTTGTTTTGCTTTAAAAATCCCCAAAGTGGTGCAGCTGGCAGCTCTGGGTGCTTATCAACTCCCTTTTCATGGCAGCACCACAACTGCCTGCACGGCACCTCTGTGGACACAGGAATGCAAGGAAATGACACTCTTTGGGTGCAGCGTCCTGCAGCTTGGTGTGATTGGCACATATTGAAGCTCTGTGTCAATTTTGCAATTAATCTGAGTGAGAAAAGACACTGCTTCAGTCATAAATAAGACCTTCTACAAGCACTGAAATGGCACTAAAATAGCATCGTGAGTTTTCCCACATGAAAACTGGAAAATAGATTTTTTTTTTTTCCTTCACAGAGATTAAATTAGGGAATGTTGGTAAACTCTAAAAGGAAACAACACACTTTTCTTCAGCTAGAAGATTGATTTTCACCTTTCAAATCCACCCAAAGTTTTACTTCTGTGGCAAAAAACACCCCATTTTTCAACTGTGTTCTTAAAGCAAGCTTTAAAAAAATGGAAAAAAATCTTGGTTTATTTTCCAAGGCCAGTAATGAGCCTAACATCTCTTAAGTAGTTGTTTATTTGGTGGCTGGGATTTTATGTGCTAACCAGCAGCAGAGCCTTGCAGGGTGAAATGCTAGAGAACTTCTGCATACTGGGAAACACCTCAAGGAATGAGGCAGGTCGAAGTGGAAATCATTGCCCCTAAAGGGCTCCCAAATGCTGTAGAAAAGATGAGGCAAGGAAAAAAACATCTTCCTTCAGGGTGGCAGTAAAAGGCATGGTCCCTTGCCTGCCTGCCTGCCATCAGCACGGGACCACAGAACCTTTAGAAGTTGGAAGTGACCTCCAGAGATCTTTGAATCCACCTACCCTGCCAAGGCAGGATCCCCTAGGGTAGTTCACACAGGAATGTATCCAGGCAGGTTTTGAAAGCTTCCAGAGAAGGAGACTCCACAACCTCCCTGGGCAGCCTTTTCCAGGGCTCTGTCACCCTCACTGTAAAGTTCTCATATTGAGAAAATTTCTCATATTGAGAAAATTTCTCATATTGAGGTGAAACCTTTTATGTTCCAGTTTGTAGCCATTGCTCCTTGTCTTATTGCTGCTGGCCAGTGAAAAGAGATTGGCCCCATCCACTTGACACCCACCCCTCAGGTATTTGTACACATTGATCAGATCTCCTCTCAGTCTTCTCTTCTCCAGACTAAACAGCCCCAGGTTTCTCAGTCTGTCTTTGTAGGGGAGATGCTCAAGTCTCCCAGTCATCCTTGTGGCTCCCTGCTGTACTATTTCCAGCAGGTCCCTGTCTCTCTGGAGCTGGGGAGCCCAAAACAGGACACAGTATTCCAGGTGTGGTCTCACCAGGGCAGAGCAGAGGGGAAGAAGAACCTCCTAGCCCTGCTGGCCACACTTTTTCTGATGCACTCCAGGATGTCATAGGCCAAAAAATCTGACCCCAGTTTTGGAACAATGCAGAGAGTGATGGTAGCAAAATAAGTTGGAAGACAATGCTAGGAGTGACAGAGAGCTGGTCCCAGTCAGTGCTGCTGTCCTGGTGGAGTGGATACATCTGATGTGGGCTCCCTATTTGTTCCATGTGCTGGTCCCAAGCTTGCAGAGCTGGCGTGGCTGCTGTCGCCCACTGCATCTCCAGTAGCAAAACTCAGAGCTTTTCTTCAGGATAATTTGAGGAGCCCAGCATTTTCTCTTTCTGCCTAGTAAAGGATGGGCAAGTTTTGTATCAGCTTTGTCTTCTTTAGCAGAGCTCAGCATGGGCCAAGATTATCTGGGGCAGCTGGAGAGTCAGAAGATAACCTGGGTTCAGCACCTTGGCCTCCATCACAGAAACTGTCCCAAAGAGCAGGGAAGCAGTTCTGTGAGAACCTGGGGAAAGTTCAGTGATTTTAAGAGGTTTTTCCAATCCAAAATGGAACAAAAACCAGGGAGACTTAACCATCTTCTTGAAGGAAAACAGCAGGGGAAAAAGAAAAGATGTGGGGATGACTCAAGGGTTCTGCTTCAGTTTCTGCTTTTTTCATTTGGTTTTAAAATGCACTTCCCTTTTTGAAACAGGGGAAGAAGTCATCTTGAAACACTGCACTGCAGGAAGACCCAAATGAAGCGTTTCAACCATATCAAAGTGTTCACTCTCCTTTTTTTCTCCTTCTCTCTCTCTCTTTTTTTTTTTTTTTTTTTTTTTTTTTTTTTTTTTCCCTCCTCAAAATGAGTTTTGTCCCAAAGGCAACACTTTTAAATGAAACACTTTGCTTTGGATGAAATGACCTTTTCCACTGAAACGCTGTTCCAGCAGAAGAAGGTTGTGCTGTCCTGGCAGGACATCTGGCATGCTATCAGTGCCCAGTGCCCACACCACTGAGAATAATAGAATCATAGAATCATAGAATGTCAGGGGCTGAAAGGGACCTTGAAAGATCATCCAGTCCAGCCCCGCTGCCCGAGCAGGATCACCTATACCAGATCACACTGGAACGCATCCAGATGGTTCTTGGGTATCTCCAGAGAGGGAGACTCCACAACCCCCCTGGGCAGCCTGTTCCAGCACTCTGTCGCCCTCACAGGGAAAAAAATTCTTCCTCAGGTTCACATGGAACCTCCTGTGCCTCAACTTCCACACATTGCCCCGTGTCCTGTCACTGAGCATCACCGAGCAGAGCCTGGCTCCATCCAGGGGTAAGGCACTCACCCCTTACGTATTAATCAGGTCAGCCCTTAGTCTTCTCCTCTCCAAGCTAAAAAGCCCCAGCTCCCTCAGTCTTTCCTCATAAGGAAGATGTTCAACTTCCTTAATCATTTGATAATTATGAGAGGGGACTCAAATACTCAAATACTGCCACAGCCCTTTCCCGCTGGGTAAGAATCACTTGAGACAGCACCATGAGCTCACAGGCAGTCAAATATTAAATACATCTAAATAATCTGTCGCAGTGCAACAAGGTCCTCAAGTGTATGTATGAAATCAGGACCAACATGTCATGATATTTCCTGGGATGATTGTCAGGCTTTCAATGAAACATCTTTCCAGGGTGTGATGGTTTGGGAGTTACTTGCCCCACCACACAATGAAATCACCCAGACTAGATTCAGCTGGCTGGAAGCTTAGCACAATATACAAGCAGATATATATATATACACAACATACATTAATAGTTACAGAAATATGCAAGTTAAAAGTAGTACAGAAACACAATACCTCTCCCAGAAATTGATTNGAGAGACAATCTCTGACCTGATCCTGGCTGACTCTGGAAGCAGGCTCTTACAGGCAGGACGTCTCACGGTATCACGCTGGCGAATGCGTGGAGGCAGCAGGCAGGATGCAAGCAGGCACCTGTAATGGTGGAAGGCACGCACCCCGTGTTCCCTGCTCCTTTTATTAACACAGCCCAAAGATCAACTGGACCTTTGGGCACGAGATAGCCAATCAAATGGCAGTTACCCAAGATTTGGCCATATTGGGTGAAGCCATAGGCTTTCTTTATCCTTTTTGGGCAGATCACAGGCCCTGCACAAGGCAATCATGTGCCCCCTATTTACCACAGGTGATGGACAGACCCCGGACCCCAGACTTAGTGGCGCCAGGTCCTTTGTCCCTTTTCCCGCGGTTGCTCTCTCCCCAAAACAGAAGGAGAGAGAGCAGAAAAACATGTCTGCATAAGCCAGGACATGTACAAGCCCAAGAGGCCTGTTTAGGCCTACCACGACACCACCAGAGAGAAAGGAGCAGAACTGAGAACTAAATGAGAAGTGTGTGAGAAGTGTGTGTCTGATCTGTACTTTGACTGGTTGCATTTCTCAGCAGAAGAATGAGTGATATAAGTTACTGTTGTTGTTTTTCTTCTCATAGCTAAGGATTTAATTTCTATCAGTAAAATATTCCAATTAGATTCAAACCAGCACACAGGATTAAGCAGTTTTTTAATTAATTATGTCCCCTATGAAATAATCCAGGTGTTTTTTATATAACACTTAACATCTTGCAACACCTACAACATTCTTTGGCAAAAAGTTAGACAAGTTAACCTTCACATATGAAGAGCTAAACCCTTTTGCATCTCTTGAACAGGGTTCCTTCTAGGTTTATAGGCTGCTGTCTCAGAAAGAGCAGAAAAAGCATCTATCCCCAGTTATCTTTTCTATGCTGTTCAGACTTCCTGGACTCATATCCTGCTTGTCCTTAATCATTAACCAGGCTTTACACAGACTGACGAGTCCTAATCAGAGAATCATAGAATGGTTTAGGTTGGAAGTGATCTCAATGGTCATCTAGTTACACTCCCCTGCCACTAGAACAGGTTGCTCAAGGCCTCATCCAACCTGGCCTTGAACACCTCCAAGGAGGGAGCAGCCACAACCTCCCTGGAAAACCTGTGCCAGCGTTTCACCACCCTCACTGGAAAGACCATCTGGGTTAATGTCCTAACAACTAGTTGAAATCTCCCCTCTGCC